>JAQZBX010006112.1:0-25791 GCA_029593785.1 Cabassous unicinctus | reverse complement strand
TATGTTTTCCATTCAGTTACACCATCTCTGTAGTTTCTTAGAATATCTGCTACATAGGCAATTCTACATTTAACTAGAAAATAGAATGAAATTTTAATGAGTTAGCAATGCCCAAAGTAAGAAGCTAGAAGATTAGAAGTCTTTCTTTCTTAAAATTTTTTTGAAGAAATGTAACAGAATCTAATATAGTTTGATGGCTGAATTTGTTAAACTCCAGTAAGCCATATTAAACTAAATACATACAGCCAAGCTAGGGAAAGCATTCACAGCATTTACACATGCCTCCATTCTCTGTTAAAAGCATAGAAAGCATGGAAAGCATAGAAAGTTGGTATTGGAAAAATTGACTCCTGAGGTTAGATGGAAAGCAGGATTTAAAAATGATGAGCTTGAACATTTAGCTGAGGAAATTTCCAAAATAAATGTGGAAAATGCAGCCTGGCTTCTCCTTGCAGCTTATAGCAAACTGGGAGAGGAAAGAGAGAAGATGAAAACTAAACTGTGGGCCACAAAATAAACAGAGACTGATTTGGAAATTCCAAGCTTTCAGAAAGCAAGTCCCTAGAGGACAGTACCCCATGTGAAGACTTATCTAAACTTGAAACTTGTCAGTCAGGATTGGAAATACAGTTATCTAGGAAGGACTTGTGGAAAGACTTACTGTCTGATGGCTTGGATCCCTGTTTCCTGCATGCTAAGCCAACAAGCTTTTTGTAAGATCTGTATGAATGAAACCACTGTCAGCCTGGACTAACAAGTACAGAGATGGGAGAAATTCAAGAAAAAATGGCTTCACGAGGAAAACCATAGAAGCTGAGGTTTAGAATTAAGACATCTCCTTGGGTCAAGAGAGGACCCCACATTCTCCAAAGGAGCAGCAACAGTCCCCTGAGTGCAGGGGCAATGTCTGGCAAAAGAGGATGGCCCAATGATGGGTTCTTGTTATTGATGACTAGCCTTATGAGTCTTTGCCCTTGTAATTGAAACTTGGCCTACTGTTATGGGGTGCCTAAGGGTTGCCACCTGATAGCCTCCTTGTTGCTCAAATGTGACCTCTCTCTAAGCCAAACTCACCATATGAATGCATTACCTTCCCCCCAACGTGAGACATGACTCCCGGGGATGAGCCTCCCTGGCAACAAGGGATTAATACCAAGTGCCAGCTGGCAACATGACTGGAAAAAGACCCTGAATAAAAGGGGGAAAGGTAAAGACAAATGAGTTCACGTGGCTAAGAGACTTCAAAGAGAGTCGGGAGGTCATCCCAGAGGTAACGCTTACGCACACCTCAGTAGGATCTCATAGAACATCAAAGTGAATATCATCCCACACAGAGGGGCTCCTGAGGGTTCTGGAGACACCCAGGTCTTATATAAGGGGGGATAGCCCCAGAGATTGATGCCTTATCAGTGGGCTCTACTTAGGAATCTGTGCTCCTGAGAGTGACAGAGTTGGACTCAAATAAGTCCTCCCTGCACATGGTCCATCAGTCCCTTCTATTCAAACCTATATGTGAGGCTGGAGTTTGTAGGTGTACTTCCAGAGACTGGAGCCTCTGGCCTGCCTATATGCCAGCTGTACCTGGAATCACGGTCGAGCTGCAATTCTTACTCTACAGCTCAATGGACTCACCCAAGTCACCTGGTGAGGAGACAATGATGGACAACGGCCATCCCAAGGAATGAAGAGAGCTTTCTGCTGAAGGCAGGATAATCCCATCCACTGTATCCATGGGATATAAGCTCACTCTCACTTGGAGGTGGAGTGGAATCATCATCCCAGTCCCCTCAGGATGGGGGAAGAGCTATGGACTAGAGTAGACTTAATGGTATTCTGTTGTAGACATATTGTGATTCAAGCAATGGAAGAAATTATAACAGTGAGGTGAAGCCAGTGGCCACTAGATGCTTTTGGGGCAGGGAGGGGAAGGGCAGTTGTAATACAGGGGCTTTTTCAGGATTTGGGGTTGCCCTGAGTGACGTTGCTGTGACAGATATAGGCCATTTTACATCAGCATATACCATGCAGAACCGTGTGGGAGAGTGTGGTCTATGATGTGAACTGTGGTCTATGCTTAGTGGCAAAGCCCCAGGATATGTATATCCATTGCAGGTGGTGTACCACACTAATGAAAGATGTTTATGTGGGATGTTGTGGGAGGTGTGGGAGGTGGGGAACATGGGAATCCCTGTGGTTTTTGTGTGGCATTTGTGTAATCTAAGCATCTTTTAAAAAAAATATTAAAAAATAACATTTATGTAAGCAAATGCACATATATGCATATATATTTATATATCATTTTACAGATATTGGTTTGTATTGTGAAAATTTTGATTTTTACCCACAATTTAAAAAAAAAATTTTTAAAAAGAGAGGACCCCATCCATGTATGCAGAAAGGGTGAGTTTGCCTGGCACTTGAAGAGGGTGGATATTCCAGCCCATTGTTCAGGAAGAGTTTGGCCACCTCAGGCTACAGAGACGGTAGAGTGCATTCCCCAGTGGTTGGTGAGAGTTAGGTTGCCACTTCACTGTTCTGAGGGGTTTGGGCCTGTATGCCAGAGATTAGGGAGAATGTTGCCACCACCTCACTGTACTAAGGGGGTTGAGACTGACCCCAGAGACTGGAGAAAGTGTGGCCATCACCCCAATGTTTTTGGAAGGTGATGTCCAGAGCTCAGTCACCACCCAAATGCTTGAAGAGGGTGGAACTGAAATATGGTTGCTGGGCAAGTCTGTGGAAGAGGTGGGCCTCCATGAGACTCCAAGGAGAAGAAGACTTCATTCTAAGGATGACTCTCAGACTTTGAAATCTAATGGAATATGCCCTGCAAGATTTTGGAACTGTTGGGGACCCATGACACCTGTCCCTCTCCCCCATCTCTCCTTATGGGAATGCAAATGTTTATCTTATGTTTGTCCCTCCTTTATATAATGAGAGCAGATAACTTGTTTTGTAAGTTTCACAGGTCTACAGCCAGAGGAAATTTCTGCCCCAAGACAAACTCCATGCCTATAACTGATTTTTATGTTATTTTGTACTTAGCATTATTACATAAATGATGTAAGGCTTTTGAAATATTATGATGTAATGAATGTATTTTGCATATGGAATGAACATGTCTTTTTGGGATTCAGAGGGTAGAGTATGGCAGTTTGAAATTATTTTATGAATTCCCTAAAGAGAAGGATTAAGTTTTAAAATCATCTATTCCTGTGAGTGTGAGACCCTTTCAATTGGACATCAGTGAGGCATGACTCAGGTTGAGTCTGCCTTCTTGCTGGGACTGATAAAAACAGACACAGATAAAGGAAGCTGCTGTATTATATTTGACCCTGCCATGTGAGAGAAAGCTTCCGCCCACAGCTAAGATGCAAGGAGAGAAGCCCCGGAGAGGCTCAAAGAGCTGAGGCCCAGGGAGAAATAAGGCCTGAGAGCTTACAGCTGAACTTGGGAAGAAAGTGGAGCCACCAAGACTGAGAGAGGAGGCCTGGTAAGAGACAAGCCCTATGCCAGGTTTGCCTACAGCTGCAGAAAGGTGGAGATCTCAACAGAGATCTGCGGCCATCTTGCTTCAACACATGGCAGCTGACTGGGAAGAAATCACCTCTTATAGTGCCTTGAGTTGGACTTTTCATGGCCTTGAAACTGTAAACTTTTATCTCAAATAAATCCCCTTTATAAAAGCCAAAATATTTCTGGTATTGTGCATTGGTAGCTCTTTGGCAAACTAAAACAGTTCCCACCGTTGAGAGTTCACAATGGGTCAGGCACTATACTAATGTCTTTATGTGAACACTCAAATTTCATCCTCATAACAACCTTGTAAGGTATACATTATTTTCTAGAGGAAGAAACAAGGGCTTGAGAGATTCAACAACTTGCTTGGCCACACAGCACATGAGTTGAAAATCTGGAAATATAATCCAAATCTGCCTGGCTCCAAAGCCAAATTCTTATTCATTACACCATATTCTTCATAATGTGAAACCTTACCTTAAAACGTCATCTTCAGGAGAGATTTTATTTATAATGCATTCACACCCATAAGGATATGGATAAAGATTTTTAAAATGTCTAAATTGGGTTACACAAGTCTACCACAAGTATATACAAATCTATCCCAGAATCAGGGTAGTGCAAATTCTGGAGTAGTCATCTCTCTACCATTCTGACTTAGAAAACTGGTCACTGAAACTATCTGCACTGACATAGGTGAAGAGGGATATGAAGATACAGTTTGACATATCTCCTCTAAAAAACAGAAATTTGTTTGCATCATATTGTTTATAAAGTCTCTTTTTATAATTATCTTTAATTTGTTGAATATTATTGTCCTCATGTTACAGATGAGAAAACTGAGGATCAGAGGGCTTAAGTGAATGTCCAAGAACATCCAGTGAATATAAGAACCAGGATTTCATGTGTAAATCCTCTGGCTTAAGGATTTCTTCTTTTTGCATTACATTATGGTCTATGAACCCAAATCATTTTTCTCTCCCAGATTGCCTCTGTGATAAAAGTAGGGACTACACGTCCTCATTTCATTTATAGTTGCACAATGGTTGAGAATAGTGCCATTTCTTCTAATATTTGTCAGACAATTCTTGATACCATTACCAAGTTAGAGAGGGTAAAGACATGCCATTTTTTCTGCTGGCACATGTCTCCCTCCTCCTTACACTGCTTAAAAATATTGATTATTAATGTTGCTGTTGTTGTTACTACTAATGTAATACACATTGCTCAAACAATAGGTCAGAAATTTAAGGTAGAAGGAACATAAAAATCTTTCTGCTTCATACTCTGTTCTCCATTCCCCATTTCCACTTCCAAAAGGAAACCTCTGCTTTCAGTTTTTTCTGATACTTTCTCCTAGTATTTTTTATACAAATGGGATCATATTACTTTTTTTATTTTTCAGTAGATCTTGACCACTTTTTATTTTATATATATCAAATTACTTCATTCCAATGCACAAATGTAGCAAATTTAACCAGTCCCTTATTCATACCTATTTGGGGTTTTTTAATCCAGTTTTCTTGATTTTAAAAACAATGTTGCAATGAATATCATTGGACACAAATCTTTGTGCACAGTTACAAGTAAATCTATTGGAGAAAATCTTAAAAGTGGAACTGATGGCTAAATAAGTATTTTGATTTAATAATTTGATAAATTTTGCCAATATTTTCTTCAAATATGTCTGCCAATTTACATTCCCATAACAGGAATATATTAGTGCCCTCTTTCCTATGTTCCTATGAATTCTGGTTGTTACAGAATGTTCTAATCTTTGCTAATCTTATTGATATATAGCTGTTGTTTTAAGTTGCATTTATTTGATTATTTAAATGAAAGTGACCAAATATTCACATATATATTAATCACGCATAACTCCTTTTCTGTGTGGTAGCTGTTCATGCCTTTTACCTATTTATTGTTATTTTATTTTTACTAAATTGCAATTGCTTCTTGTGTATTAGAGAAATTAACTATTTGTCTTTCTTATTTACTCTAACTACTATTCCCTAGTTTATCATTTACCTTTTGTCTTTTGACTTTTTCCCATTATACAGATATTTAATATGTTTATCCACAATATATGATTTTTAAATTTATACCTACTTTTATTTTTTCTCCATCTTTAGAGAGACTTTCACCAGTTCAAAATTAAAGGAAAAATACATTCATAAAATCTTATAGTCTTTTAGGGTTTCATTTAATGTTTAAACAAATGATTCTTCTGGAATTCATTATGATGCAAGGAATGAGGTATGAATCAGATTTTTTTTTTTCAAATTGCCAGTCAGTTACCCCATCATTATTAACTGAATATAATTTGTCTCTCACCATTAGGATATAAATTCTCATATAAAGTTAGTCTATTTGTGACTTCCTTATTCTCTTCCATTACTGTGCTTGCCTATTTTTATGTCAATATCAAATTAATTTTTAATACTTAAACTATGGAAAATGTTTCAATATTTTTTTTTAGTTTCCAACCTTTCACAAATTATTTTAGATATTTTCAGAATATTTGTAATGTTTCTTTTTCTTGAAAAACTTTGCTTACTATTATTTTGTCACAGTCCCCAAAGTCTTCTTGGTATTTTGAGATGGAATTCATACATTATTTTAAGCATAGTTGTTATTTTTATAAAATTGAATCTTCCTATTTTAAAACAAGGTATACATTTCCATCCTACTTGGACTGTTCCTCAGAAGAGTTCTAACATTTTCTTCATATTGGACCTGAACATTTTTTATTACGTTTGCTCTAAGATATTGTAGTTTTCTGATTGTTCTAATGAATTGAATATTTCTTCCACTTACTTTCTATTTATTTAAATTGTTTTGTATCTTAATATTGCAATCACTTTTTTAGATTTACTTAAATATTTCTAATAGTTTTTAATTGATTTATATGGGTAACAGGACATGCATTCATATAATGTACAAATATTTGTCATTTATTTTACTCTTCTGTCAAACTTCATAGTCTAAAGCATTCAGAATAATGTTTAGTAAGAGTAGTAATAGAAATATTTCTTTTCCAAAAAAGTAATGGGATTGCCTTTACTATTTACCATTAATCATGGCCTTAGATTTGAGTTTAAAAAATGATTTATAACATGTCAGGAAAGTCTCTAGCTTTTGAGTTTATGCAGAGGTGTATTGAATTGCTTTTACATTTGAAATGGAAATTGAGTTTATTTTCCAAACATGCATTTCACCTCTATCAAGATGATCATATTTTCCCTTGTTAACTTTTCATAAGCTGACATATTTTAATAGATGTCCTCCTACTCAACCATCTTTGCATTTCTGAAATAAACCTCATTTGGTTATAAATATAACATTATATTCATTAACTGATGAATTTATTTTGCTTATATTTTATTTAGGATGGCTGCATCAATATTCACATAAAAATATTTTCTTTCTTGAATGAATGAACATTGTTAAGTTTTGTGTGTGTGTGTGTGTGCCCACTTGTATGTGTTTAAGGGGGAAAAAGGTGGTTTCCCTCTTATTATATCACCAGAAGTATCTTCTTTGAAGATTAGGAAAAAAGCACATAAGAAAAGCTCTGGGACTGCCTCTTCATTGGTGGTTAGCTTGTTGACAACTTTTTCAATGTTCTCTTTGGTATTTTATCTAATTAGAGAGTATGTAACCTTGTAAAATTCACTTATTTATCATTTCTTAGGAAAAACATTCATTTAAATCCTGTTTTCAAAGTCTCTTGAATAGAGTTTAGAAAAGTATTCATTTTTTTATTCTTATAAATTCTTTCTTTCTTGGTGAATGTTTGGTCTGTTCTTTCTAATTTTGTGCTTTCTCCTTTTTTATTATGGCAATCTCTCTTTTTAAAAAAATGTTCATTAGACTTATTTATCCTTGTACAATTTTAATAATTAAATTTTTAAAATTCCAGTTTCCTTATATTTGTTTGATGCTCTTTTTGAATTCTTCACAAATATTATCATAGTCATATAATAGTTGAAGGACATATATTTTCCTCCAAAGGTATTTTTAATTTATGTCACAAAGATTTGACACAATCACTATTTTCTAGGTATTCTTGACTTTTTCTTTTATTTCCCTTTTAGACATAATTGTTATTTAAAATATACATTTCACTCATTTTGTTTGTATAATTTCCACATCATTGGGTGCATTCGTTTCCAATGTTATCAATGGTTTCTAGCATAAGTATAATTTGATATAAAAAATAGTCTGCATTATTTCTTTTTGTTTCAAATTTATTGAGGATTTTCTTTGAAGTTAACATATAGTTAATTTTTGTAAATATTTATAGTTGATTAAAAATAAGTTCTATTCTCCAATTTCAGGGACTAAAGTTTGACATATATCTAATAGAACAAACATATTAATTATATTATTCAAATTCTCTAGGGCCTTATCTTTATCATCCTGATTTATTGAAAGTAGACTGTATAAAATCTGATTAATTTCATAACTGGGAGCAATGTGACTTTAAAAGAGAAACAAATTAACATGTAATGTTATTTTTTTAAATGGAGATAACCAAAATATATCTTTGAATTATGTGTCTTCAGAAATATACTTGTCTAAGGTCTGTCACATGTATTCAGAGATCTTAATGGTACATTTTAAATTAGTATTTTTTCCAGGCCCCCAGATGTTTTGTCAAAGACAAACCCAGATATAGTCATCCCAAGAAGCATCTTCAGGTCAGTAACCAACATCCCTCAGTGCAAAGAAGAAAGTCAGACCAGCCACTTCTAGAATCTCAGATGCTCTGCCAGAGACAGGGCTGGCTAAGTAAGAACCTTTCCATCCTGGTTTTCCTGGGGACAATGTGACCATTACAGTCTTATCAAATAGCCTATTACCACAAAATTTTAAAACATAACTTTTCTCTGAAATCCCCATGAGGAACAGATAGTTCAAATATAGGCTGAAAACTTTCCCCAAATATTTGTTTATTAATTTCTGGAGAACACAGTTAACTTTGGTAAAGATAAATTATAGAAGTGAGATTTAAACATGGAGCTTCATTAAAGTACCATGACTTTATGTAGTGGAAACTGCTCTCTAGATGTATGGATGAAAATACAGTGCTCACACAGACAGCCCATTTCCACCAAAGAAAGCTCAGCGCTCTCTCTGGTTCTTTTGTGTGTACGTGTGTCTCAAATCTTTTCAGAGACTACCAGCATGCTCTTTCTTTGATACAGGATTACAAAGTGGAGCTGAGAAATATGACATGGGTCCTGAAATGACAGATGTTTGGGGGTGAACCAAACATCAGGGGAGAAGTAGAGCTGCATTTCTTTTTGCTATAAGACAAAGAGACTTTCCTCTCTAATGGAGGCTCAATTCTAGGTATTTTGTTTTTAATAAAAAGCATCTTATTATTATGACCAGAAGAGATGCTTACAACTTTGTTGACTCCTTTCTTCAAAACCTTATGGACAGCAATTATAAATGCACTATTTCCTGCATGGCTACGTTTTCCCATCTTATCAATGCCACCTATTGGAGTAGGACTCCCACTTTGGCTCTGCTAAACAGGGCATATCATAAACTAGAAGATCAGAAATGGATTGAGGGCAGTGCTTCCCAAAATTCAGTCCTTTACCAGCAGTATCTGAATCCCCTAGGTAAAACATCATTATTGCATAGGAATTTTTGTAGCAAATGATCCAGGAAATAGTACTTTTTAAAAAAACAATTTATTGAAGTATATCATTCATACATGAACATACATAAACTATAAGTGTTCAGTAAACATTGTGAACTTACAAAACAAACATGCATAACATCATACAGGGCTCCCATACTTCACCCCACCACAAATACTTTGCATTGTTGTGAAACATTTGTTTACAAATTATGAAAGAGCGTCGTCAAAGTATTACTACTAACTATAATCCATATCTTACTCCCCTATACATTTTTTAAGGATTTATTTATTTACTTATTTACTTTTATCCATTTGAAGGTATAAGGAACCCCTTGAATTCTACCCACAAACCAGGATTAATAGAGCCTTGCTGAAACCTTGCTTTAGGAGGCTCCATTAGGGACAAGAGAGTTAAAAAAATGTTTTTTTTTAAACAACAATCTGAAATGCAGTTAACGATTTTATCAATTACCATCATGTAAGCATACCCACTGAGGCTTGAGGCCATTCCAGTACTTTCTTGAAAACATTAGTTAACTTTGTGTGTAAACAGTGTCTTCACATATAAGCCAAGGGAGGTTTGATAAGACAATCTCTAAAAGCCATAAAGCTTCCATATTCCTAGGAATCATCTGGGTGGCTTATTAAAAGTACTATTTCCTGTGAATATTCTCGCTGTCCTGATTTTGTGATAATCAGGGTAGGCTAAATATTCACTATATTAGAAAGCATGCATATGTTTTTCTTCCTAGGTCTGGTTCTTAGAATGCTGGTGATAAACTAAGCCTGATTTATTATATGAACATCCTGGATGGGAAAATACTATAAATCTAGGTATCTTTGGTCAACCTTAAGAAATATAGCAGGGGGATGGGTGTGGCTCAAATGGTTGGGTGTCCATCTCCCATATGGAGGGATCTATGTTCAATCCCCAGGACCACCAGGTAAAAAAAAAAAGAAAAATATAGAAGGCGCGTGGGCTACCAGGCCCCAAGCATGGGTGCACCATCAGGCCCCATGAGTGGGTAAGCCATCAGGCCCTGCAAGTGGGTGAGTCCCCCAGGCCCTGTGCACAGGTGCACCACCAGACCCTGCGTGCAGGTGTGCCGCCAGGCCCCACAAGCCATGCAGCAAGATGATGATGTAACTGGAGACAGCCAAGACAAGACATGCTGTAAAACCAGGAACTAAGGTGGCGCAGGCAGTAGGACGCCTCTCTCCCACATTGGAGGTTCCGAGGATCGAATCCCAGTGAAGACGGGGAAAAGGATGAGAAGTGAGGCCAGGAAATGGACACAGAGAGTTGCCCAGCGAATGGATACAAAAACAGCAAAAACGGGGGGTGGGGGGTAAAAATGGATATGTTTTCTGATTGACTACTTTGTGTCAGATACTGTTCTAGGCACTTAAATACAAAACATTTCAAAATTCATGCCTTTGTGGAACATATATTCTATCTTATATCACATTTGATATTATCATCCCTCCTAAAATTGCATGTGAAATATTACACAGCTCTATTTTTTTATGACGATTAAGAGACAGTCCAAAAACTTCTGCAGATTTAAAAGGGATTAGTTGCCCTCCAGAATTCAAGGTGTCATTCTTCCCCTTCTAGACAATCTCTGGGATGCAGGAGTTCAGAATTAGATTTCTCTAGTCTGGCTAGGTTCTGAGAAGGTGTCAGTGGACTTCCTGTGTCCTCCTCCATACCTCTCTCTGCTGAACTCCCTCTCCTGAGATGGGATTCAAGCAAATTAATGTAGATGCCTTAACTCCAGGGGTCTTATTCATAGGAAAAAAACAAACTAGGATCATATCTTCCTGTCATACACTTACTTTATCTGAGATGAGCCTCTGAATCTTAAATAATAGTGAGATGCACATGATCACATGGAGTACGCTTGAGTGGAGTGCTCTAATACCCGAGCTGGTGATAAGGGAGATCATAAGGCAGGCTGGCACAGCTGAATATCCACATATTCCTTGTTTCCTTAAATCTTATTTATCCTTTACAACAGGTCAACTCTGGAGGCTGAGGAAAGCCTGATGTTGGTATTGGTTGCTACAGAAGGTTGAATAATGGCCACCCAAAGATATCAAGTCCTAGTCCCTGGAATTTGTAAATGTTACCTTATTTGGTAAAAGGGTCCTTGCAGATTTATTGTTAAAGATATTCAGATGAGGAGGTTATCATGGATTATTTGGATAGGCCTCAAATGCCATCACAAGTGTCCTTATAAGAAGAGGCAAAGGAAAATAACACAGAGACATGGAAGACAAGGCTATGTGAAGACAGAAACAGAGCTTGGAGACATGCAGCCACAAACCCAGGAAAACTGGAGCAGCCACCAGAAGCTAGAAGAGGTAAGGGACAGTTTCTCCCCCAGGTCCCACCACATTTTGGACTACTAGTTTCCAGAACTGTGAAAGAATAAATTTTTGTTGTTTTAAGCCACCAACTTTGTGGCAGTTTGTTATAGCAACTTCAGAAATTAATAGAGATGCTATGCCCTGCACTACATGACTACTCTGATGTTCCAGTTCTCTAGGTAGTCTGGCCTGGATGGACCTCAGGGGAGAGTTTTTAGTTTTGCTTTACTTATTCATGTATGTTTACAATATGCCATTATCATCTAGGAACTCCACTCTTTCTTGGAACATGAAAAAAAATCTAACACACTCCATGAGTTTTTGTTTACTATTTCAGAAACTTCTCAGGTTGTCTCCTGCATTATGGCCAGTTTGTGCTTGAGGAATGCAAACTACTTTTATTAAAGATTTATGCCAAACATAATAAAAAATAGATTAAATTAAAATATAAAATAGGAATAAATTTTTTTAAAGACAAAGTACTGGAAATTTTAAAAAAATCCTATTTGAGATTATATGTTCCACCATTTCCTCCCACGAAGTTAATGGAACTAAAAATTGTGGCAAAAATGAAACACTGGTATTTAAAAAGCACCAGAATTTATACATCCATGCAAGATTAAATGTGGTCACAAATTATTTGTAGCTCCGCCCAATAAGAGGTGGAGTCTATTCCCAATTCTTTGGATTTGGGGTAGCCAGTGACTTGTTTTGACACAAGATGTACCAGAAGTGAATATAAGTTTCAGAGCATAGGCTTAAAGAGACCACAGGAATTCTGCTTAACCGTTTTGGTACAGTGCCCTGAGACCACCATACAAGGAAGCCCATCTAGCCTACTGGAGGATGAGAGACCCTCTAGAAGAGAACTGAATATACCTCCTTCAGAACTAACTGCATCACATGTGAATCAGTTCATCTTGCATCTTCTAGTGCCATGAGCTGTTCTCAATGCATCCACAGAAATGAGCCAGGTAGAACTCAGAGAAGAATCATCTGGTAATCTGAAAGAATTGTGATATCTAATAAATTGTTGTTATCGTAAGCTGCCAATTCCTGAGATGGTTAACTATGCAGCAAAAGATAACTCATACAACATCCAAGGAGTGTTTTCCTTCTCAGAAACTTCCCTTTGGAAAGGGCCTTCAGATTCCATGTAAAAGTCACGTTCAAACATCCTCCCACTTTCATGCACTCACACATACAATCTTCATTGATACTTTTAAAAAATGGAAAGCACTAAAGAAAAAATGGTTCTGCTGAACTTAAATATACACCTTTTTGATAGGCTTGGCTTATCCTGAAAGAATACAAATTTGCATCACTTAGGACAATCAAAACAATGCACAAGAGGCTGTAGAAGTAATTTCCAGAAGAGCTTCCAAAATATTTTGAACAGCAGCAGCATAATTAGAAAATATATTGCCTCCTTTGGTTAATACATTGGAAGAGAAGAAACCCTCAATTTTCTTTCTTACCAAAGTCATCACTCTTTTATAGTCATACTTTAAAATACATTTTAACTTGTTCTCGTCTGTATGGCTCATGTTTTGGGGAGAGCTAGTCTATGTAAACATTTATACTAACCAGGGAAATAACTTAGACTTGAGGTAAAACATTCTGACAACAATCCTTGGATCCCTTTTATGAATTCCTTCTAATGTAAAACAGATTTGCCTTCCTGACCATATGCCTCTGCCCATCCCCCACCTGCACATTTATTAGGTAAGTAGGGAAAAAAGCTTTAATAGCAAGAAAGATAATTAAAAAAAGAGTTTCATTATCTGAATTGATGAGAAAAGGAAGGATGCCAGTTAGACAAAAACCCTAATAAAGGAAGGATTAATTTCTGCATTCTCAGGTAGTTTCTATCTCATTGCTTCCCCTGCTGTTTCTCACAAGATATATATGCAAATGAAAAAGTTAAGGTTACAGATTTAATAACTGTTGTTTGTGAAAGCATAGACATACAATTCCCTGCCATCCCTTTCCCCAATTAAATCTTAGGTAAATGACTTTTTCATATTAGTATGGATCTACGGTGATGACAGTTACTATATTAAAGATTTATATTGGAGAAACTAAAAATGTGATTTTCTCTAATGTTATAGCTGGAAGTGTGGTAGTTAACACAACTCAGTTTTTATTCACTTTCCCTTATCTGTGTTTGGCTTATCTATAAGAATCAGAGCTACCTCTTTTTAAAACAATAGCCTGGAAGTCTCCAAGAGTATTAGCTCTGGGAAGAATTATAATAGTAATTTTTTGGCCTACTGAGCCAAACACAAATAAACAAGTCTTTCTTTAAGTTAGAAGTATCTTTCTTTATACATCCAGGTTAATATCTAATTATGTCTATATAGTGGAAAATGGCAAGGTTGTCATGACAACTGGATGGAAAGTTTAGCTAGAATAATGTTTTCTTTTAAAAGAATGAAGCAATACAACCTTTTTAGTGCTATCTGGAATTATAAAAATTGCTTTATACCCCCAATTTTAGATTGTAGTAGATAATTGATCATTTTTTAAAAACTGGCTTGCAGAGTCCCTTAACACTGTTTTGAATCAGTGATTTTGTTTTTTCTTTTCTTTTCTTTTACTTTTTTATTTTGTTTTAATTTTTGTTGTAGAATTCTGCCCTCATGAATGAAGCAAGTTGCTCCCCTTGTTCATTGGTTCAATAGGCTTATGGCACCAGAATAAAATGAATATTTAGCTACAATTCATTTGAGTGGCACATAATAAAACTTTCCTAGAAATAAAACCTCTGGTTACTAAATGAAGAGAAACACAGTACTTTTACTTTTCTACTTAGCAAGATAGAAAATGAGATTTATATAATAAAATTTCCAAATGGGTGCCCACTAATAAGGCACAGCATAATTCTGATCTTTGGAAAGGAACCCACATGATTTTTTTCTTTAATCCTACTCCTCTCTAATAAAATTTTCTTTCTTCATTTTTACATAAACTCCTTTAATTATAGTTCCTCATAATTGAATAATTATTTCTAGAGTGTTGCCTTTTGTCATTGTTTTTGATCATTCTGGAACAATTGCTTTCGATAAGCCAGTTGATATCTCTATGACCCAAGCAGTGCTTAGGGAAAACCAAAGAGAAGGGTCACTTTTCCAAGTATGCATTTCTGGAGATACTGGCTTCCAATTGAGGTGGAATTTTGTGAAAATTTACCACATGTGTTAATATCACTGTATTTATTTTTCTTATTTCAAAACGTAGTAGAGAAAGGCTCAGTAAATCAGAATGAAACAGATCCAAGATAAAAGGAGAAGGAATCTAAACTAGACCCAACACAAAAGTAGTGCAGAAGCTGGGGGTGGGTCTGGGGCACCCAATGGCAGAGGATGCAAGGGAGTGTCTGTGCAAAAGCAACAGAGTTTTCCTAAATAGGGTTTTGGAATGCCCCAAATCATAGAGCACGTAAAAGTATGAGGAGGTCCAGAATGGAGTAACAGGGCAGGCTAGTCAATGCAGTTGCTGGGCAGAGAAATAAGATTTCAGGGTAAAACAGACAGAAAGAAGAGGGTACCAGAGAAGATTGCTTCAAGGGTCCAGCCAGCAAACTGGGATTTAAGGGCAATGACTCTACCCTCCAGAGGGGAACTAATCAAGGCAAAGTTCTGAAACACTGAGTTCTCTGGTTTTACAACCACTCAGCTGCTCAAACCAGATAGCTGGCAAACATCCTTCATTTTCCCATTTTTCTTCATCTTTCCATATCCAATTCTTTAGCAAGTCTTGTTTTTCTACCACTAATATAAATATTGTCCATCAAGCTTTCCAAGCTGCCATCTTCTTTTATGATGACTCTTAAAACAGCCACCCCAATTCCATTATTTCTGCTCACCCATCCATTCTCAATACAATAGTCAAATACTCTTTTAAAAACACAATTCAAGTCATCTAATCCCCCATTAAAAAATACCATCAGTGGTTTACCATTGCACTTAGAATGAAAGCCAAATGCCATGATATAGTCTACAAAGCATGGATTTTTCCCTTTGGGAAAAGCAGTTGTAATACAGGGGCTTTTTCAGGACTTGGGATTTATCCTGAGTGACATTACAATGACAGATATAGGCCATTTTACATCAGCATATAACATGCAGAACTGTGTGGGAGAGAGTGGGGTATACAATGTGAACTATGGTCCATGCTTAGTGGCAAAGCCCCAGGATGTGTATATCCATTGCAGGTGATGTGCCACACTAAGGAAAGATGTTTATGTGGGATGTTATGGGAGGTGTGGGAGGTGGGGAACATGGAAATCCCTGTAATTTTTGTGTAACATTTATGTAATCTAAGCACCTTTGAAAAAAAAAGAATTATAATGAGATAATATATGTAGAAATAATATATCTGATATGTTAATTGCAATCAGAATATAAGAATAAATATTAAAATCAGCAATAAAATTTTATAAAATTGAAAAAAAAAATACCATCAGTGGTTTACCATTGCACTTAGAATGAAAGCCAAATACCATCATATAGTCTACA
Source organism: Cabassous unicinctus (assembly GCA_029593785.1). Lineage (NCBI taxonomy): Eukaryota > Metazoa > Chordata > Mammalia > Cingulata > Chlamyphoridae > Cabassous > Cabassous unicinctus. Next base: position 9,720 of record JAQZBX010006112.1, on the reverse strand, counting down.
AAGCATGGATTTTTCCCTTTACAAATTTCCAACTTCATCGTTAACCACTTCCCTATTGGCCACTATGCTGACAACCACACTATCCTTTGGGTACTATGAACTGACATGTTGCTGAGTCCCATTGTAGCTGATGGGACCAAGAAAACTAGCTTTGCAAAAAACAGAACTGACTCTGTCTACTTTGAATATAGACTTTTATTCCTCTTCACCCTGTTGCCTTGGTTTTGACTTTGTAGTTATTCTGTCAATGCCATAGAATCAGGCAAGCCTTGGAATGATTTGAGAAATGGTCCTCAAGTTTGGAAATTTCTATTCAGAAAGAAATGGAAAAACTAGAATCCTGTAGTCTCTACTGACTCTTGTGCTAGAATGTTGACAATGTAAGTCACTAGCCAAAGTGATTTGAAAGGCTCCCACTCAGAATGAGTAGATCCAAAATGAAGGCCCTGGAGATCAAGGTAAGGAACACAACTAGCAGAGGAATCAGGAAATGAAAGTAAATAACCTGCCAACCCACCTTGGGGCTGCTGACAAAAACCAGGACTGTCCCAATCCCTGCAGGCATCCATTCCTTTGAAGAAACTTAAGTATAGGGCACAGCAATTAGGAGAAGCACATGGAGAGCATTGCAAGTGCCCCCCTCACTACTTTAATCAAAATATTTTCCTTTTATGAGGAGCTCATTTAGAGATGTATCTAGCTGGTGTCACCTCGATTTTCCAGGATTAGAGCAGTGTCATGTGAGCCCAGCAATACTTCATGCTCCAGTTTCAGCCTCCTCTTTCCTCATTGCCTAGCATAGACAAGACTGTCACTTAGAAGATGAAATGTATTTGCAAATTAATTAACTTTGTTCAGCAACTGGAGAATTAGATTTCTGTTAAGGATTCTGTCTGAGTGATGGATTCTCAAGACATTGAAGGAATTTAATACCACATTTTTTTCCCTTTTCTGCAATCATTGTTCCATTCCTTTCATCCATTGCTCATTTATTACTACATTTCACTACAAAGCCAGTGGAATTTGCTTTGGTAGATGATGACTCTTATAGGAATTTTTAATCTCTATAAACTCCTTCTCAATACATTACAAAACCAAGAAGCTAATAAACATGAAGTTGAAGAAGGGTGGGAGGCAGCTGTATCAGAACAGCACTATGTAAGGATTTTCTTTCCTTGACTGGCTCTTTGTTCTGATTTTGAAATTCACAATGAGGAGATCAGTGCATATAAAATGGAGATAAAAGCCTTCAGAATTTTGGAAATGCAATGTAAGACCATTGAGGAGTTTTTGCTATTAAAAATCTCAGGCAGGGAGAAAGTATTTCTGATTCTCTCCTGACCAATATGGAAGCACAAATATATACTAATATTGGCTGTGTTTATTTGTATCCATTTTGGATTTAAAAATTATGCAAAGTGCTGTTTCAATGATACTAGGTATACAGTCTCAGGGGATTTTTGCCCCTAATGACCACAAAATTTGAATGGCCTCATGATTTTAATGAAAATTTTTTGTTGGAAGAGAAAACATTTTGAGAACATATTTACTCAGATTTTAAAACAAATATCACAAAGACTCTTGTCTATTCCTATTATCTTAAATTCTTAATAATTCATCCCTGTCAAATATAATTACCAGGACACCATATTCAAAATGCTGAATATGTGCATGTGGCTCATTTATGAACACACAACAGGGTGGATAAGAATTGGTAATTAAAGTCTTTTTTGAGCTTTTATATTTAATTAATTAGTTTGTCTTAGGAAGCAGAGTAGAAGAGTTTTAAAGAAAGAATCATGGAATCAACAACCTACTAAATAGAATGGGATTTGGATTCCCTTTATCTTTTTATTTTGTATGTCCCAATCATACATAATGTCACCTGGCCAATCAAGTTACCCAAAGTACTGTGAGCATCCAATCAATATTTGAATGAAAATAGCAAAGCTGCATATCTGTGCCAACTGCTTCAATGGACAGCAGGTCTTTGGGTTTTATTTATTGTTTTTGTTTTTGTTTTCCTATTCTTAAATAGAGTCTTTCTCAAACTTAAGGTATATCCAGTAACTGAATCATTAAGATCAACTTCTTAGTATTATGTTAGTCAATTATTTCAGGAACATACTAAACTAAACAGAAAGAGGAGACAGCAAAGAGTTGTTTACCCTTTCGTAGTAATTCCTGAAGACAGAACTAGGTAAATCTTGCAGTGTGTCTCCTGAGCTACATAAAACCAGGCCACCCTAAGAAAATAAAGCTTTGAAGTCCCAAAGAATTATGGTTCTTTAGAGTTCAGTATCTCTATGTATACGTGGATAAATGCCTGAACAGAAGTAGGAGTGATGCATTGCTGAAAAAGGCCCTCTGGGATGAAATATGACACTTATTCAGATGCTAAACACTTCCAGCCATTAACACTGTCATTTTTTTTTTCATCCTTTTTTAGTATATGATTCCTGTGGTACTTCTATTTAGCAAAAACATATTTCCTCATGCAAAGCCACCTGAATTTTACTAGTTTGATACTTCAAAAGTTTCCCTTATAAAATGAATAAATATTGTTTTTGCTAAATAGTCCATTTTCCCTCAGCATTCCAAGAGTGGCAGAGTAATTCTTGCAGTTTATTTCATAGTAGATTCAAATCTATGATAGGGGATACATGTAATAAGGATAATAATTTGTAAATGTTCCTTGCTATGTGCTTTCTTATTGGTAAGTAGATTTCTCTCCTTGAAACCCATCAACCATTATAAAGCTAAACCATGAGGTTGAGTGTCCCTGGGAAATGAGAAGATAAAATTTGGGGAAGTTTATTCTAGATAGGAAAAAGAAGTAAAGATATTATCCCTTTGGGTTCATGGACTGTGGAAGGAGAAGGGGAAGCAGGCAGGTAAGAGAAGTGTCTTCTGACGTTCCTGTGTTGGAAAGGTTGAGGAGAAATCTTGACTCAGTAAAATTTTTGCCCCTTTTCCTGGCATATTTGCCTGGGAAGAGAGAGCTGTGCATGTAGGCCCAACACAGCTACTCTGAGTGCTGCTCTGTTGGAGAAAATTGGCTAGAGAGTTGATCCTGAGGCAGTGCTCTTGGTTCCCCCTCCCTGTGGCATGCAGGGGATAGAGGGGTTTCTGTGGGCTCTGTCAAGATGACATGGAGATGCTGAGAGGGATAGATTACCAAAGGCCCATGGTAGGGAAGAAGTAAATGGCTGGAACCAGGGTTTAGCATTTCCTGTCATCACACCACTCCGAACACACAGCCCCAGAGTACGTCTGTGGTCATCAGTCCAAAGGCCAAACCATATCAGCCACCCCACTGCATAAATGAGCAGAAGACTTCCATCTACTTCAGTTCTATGGGCTCAGATAGTTCCTGACTCTTACTTAGGATTCGGATGCCATAGTAGGTAGCAGAAGGAAGAGGAGGTGTAAATGTGGAAGGGCATATTTATTTAAAAGACACTTGACTATCCAAAATAGATATTTAATCTACAGGAAATGAAGAAGCTGAACTGTTAATACAGTTCTTCCCATTCCACCCTAACCTCAGTTTACTGAGCAAGTAGAAATCTGAGAGAAATAATAGAGCAATTATAGAAAATTAAATAAATGACTTTTTTTGGTTATCTGAATGATAGTCTGTAAATTCCCAACCCAATCCAACATAATTGTATTACTACATAAATGAAAACTGTCCTCTCAATGAATACTTTTTCTTCAGTTCCTCAGCTTCTTTCATGTTGGGGATGTGTTTGGCAAGCCTGTTAATGAGTTACACACCCAGGGCAGACCCCTTTCCCAGTGTTTAGAGAAGCCTGTCAGCATTCCCTCATCACAATTCAGCCAAGCACCAGCTGGCATACCACCTTCAGATATCAATAAGCAGCACCTATTCCCATTCTCCTTCCTTCTCTTCCATACAGGATCACAGGCAGGGTGAGAGCCCACACACACTGGATTCACAATCACAAGTGTCTTTTCCCCCTAAAATTTAAGTGTCTCCTAGGAACCTCATCATCGTCTCATATGAGCTATCAATTTCTCATCCTCCTCTTATTTTTCCCATTCTTGATTTTTGTTTCTTCTGACCTCCCCCCAACCCAAAGCATAAACTTTAACGAAGAAATTTCTTGCTCAGTCAACTTCTTTATGGCCACTTAAGCAGCATCAGTCAGGTCATATACCTGGTCTTGGAGCACTGCTGCCTGTTTCTTCTTACAGCGTGGACAGCTGAGGGTGAAGAGTGGTCAAGCATGATGCAGCAGATATCTTTCCACCCTTCAGTACTTCCCCTCTGCTGACTATGTAAGATCCTATCCTTGTATACAAAGAATAAGAAAAAATGACGTCCAATCTTCCATTCTGGAGCTTTCAGTTTAAAACTCCCCTAGAATTTATTTATTTGTTCATTCACTCAATCTAATTCATAATCTCCTTTCAATCTTTAATTAATCCTGTGTTCCCTTTACCCATATTTAGAAACTAATTTTAGTTTCAACATGCTGACATTTTGGGCACAAGTACTTTCTTTTCTGCCTCTTTCCATTTAAGATATCTCTCACATCCAAGTCAGAGGATGTCTCTATATCTCTGTGATATTTTAAACATTAGCACATCTTTTCATTTTCTCCTTGATTCTTAAAAATAATATTATTCAGTGGTTTAAAAGAATGAAGTTTCTGTATACATGCAACAACCTAGATGAAAATTGAAGTCATCATGCTTTGTGAAATATGCCAGACACAAATCTCCCTGATATGAAATAATTAGAATAAGCAAATTTGTAGAGTCAGAAACTAGAATACAGTTTACCAGGGGTGTTTTTGAAATGACAATGACCAAGGTATGGTGCCTTAGTTTCCCAGGGCTGCGCTGTAACAAAATACCACAGACTAGTTGTCATAAACAACAGAAATTTACTGTCTCACCGTCTAGAGGCTAAAATCCAAATCAAGGTGTTGTCAGAGCCATGCTGCTTCTGAAAGCTGTAGGGCTCTGGTGGGGCTGACAATCCATGATGTTCCTTGTTTACAGCATCACTCAACCTCTGCCTCTGTCACATGGCCACCGCTGTCTTTTAATGACTCCATCCAAATTTCCTCTCCTTATAAGGACACCAATCATATTGCATTTGGACCCTCCCTAAGCCAGATTAACTTCACCTTACCTAATAACACCTTCAAACATCCTATATCCAGAAAAGTTCACATTCATGGGACTGGGGGTTAGGACTTGTGCATATTTTTTTTGAGAGACACAATTCTACCTATAGCATGTGGTAAGGTAAAATTCTTATCCTTCTGATCACATCATCATCAAGAAAAATTAAGCAACCACAAAGACAGAATTACAAACTACAGAATACAGGGAAGCTATTTCCTCTGAGTAGTGTTAAGTCAAGAATGTTTTTTCATACTATTATTCATCCCTGTGACCAGACCTGGTATCATCATAATCAGGAAGTCTAAACTATATTTCTTTAATGGTAAAAACTATCTAAAGACTTCACAATAAAAATTTTAAAAAAAACTAAAAATTAAGCATATTTTTTATTTTCTGTAAATTTCATGTGACATATGCTGTAAACTTCTTCTGTCTTTTCCTTGCTGCCTTGTATCTCTTGATACTGGAGGAGACCAAGTAGTAAAACAAAAGCAATCAATCTACTTAGAATTAAGTAGCCCCTGTTACATACCTTGCTTTTTAAGATGTAGTGTTTCTACACTTAGGCCACTTGCAAAAGATAAGGTCTCTAAACTTAATGAGCCTATGCTCTTTCAAAAAGATATAAAGTGGCATTATCTCAGGAATTTTAGAGTTCTTAAAATGACCCACCTAATACTTGAGTTTCTTCTAGAATGAATCCCTGAATTCACGGTTCAGCCAATTCTTAAACACATCCTGTGACAGGGATATTATTACTTCACAAGATAGTCCATTTTTTTCCTTTTGGCTTCTCTTAGTGGAAGTTTTCCTTACATTATCTTAAATCTTTCTCAGTAGCATCCATCTATTGAATGGATGGATGGAGAGCATCCATCTTTCCATTTTAATTCTACTCTTTATAGAGTAGAATTAAATTTTATTTAATTCTTTATTTAAATATATAGAGTGGCTATATATTAAAATGTCTTTATTGTGAAACTGATGGGCAATGGCATTAATTGCTCAGAGAAGGAAAGGGGAAATGTAGGACTACAGTAGGAATGTAAAGGTGGGCTTGACCTGGGCTTGGGAGAATACACAGGATTTTAAAGAAGTACAGGGGGAGCAAAGCGTAATCCACAATAGCAAAGAACACTGCCAAGGCTCAGAAGCAGAAATAAGTTTGGGAGCCTCAGACTTTCCATCTCTCTGGACTACTTGTACCTTGAAAGGAGCTAACTGCAAAGAGCAACACTTTTCATTAGGAGTGAAGCTCAGAGGACTAGATCTAAGAATGGTAAATATGGCAGGTTCTGCAAAAGTTCCCTTGGCCCACATACTTTCCTCCTGAAAAAAAAGGGGGAGGGGGTTTCCCCATTTTTGGAAGTCCAGGAATTCTTGAGAATTGTTTTGCTTTAGGGAGTAATTTTATCTAATGCCACCCCACTGAGATTTTTAGCAGCTTTGTATTTTTACACCCCAGTGGACAATTAGGTTGTGTATCTGGGTCTATGAGCTTGATCAACTTAGATGGCTAATGAGTCACAGGTGTGGTTGTGGTTGTCCATTGGGAAAATGAGACTTGCAGAGCTCCTGAAGTGGAATAAATCATTTCCTTTAAAACACTTCTCTAATGACAAGTGCTGTAACCCAGAAGGATAGTTAATTTTCAGTTGCAGTGACCAGCAGCCCTGAGTTCAAGAAACTCAGAAGAATTCAGTGTCCAGGGAAATGTATATATTTTTGCATTCAGAGTAAAACAAAATGCTTACTGACACATGGAGCAAGGAAAACATTGCCTGAAATAAACTACAAAGATAAGAATTACATCCCCTATTTTGACTCACATTCTGTCTTCCAAACCATTCTTGAACTGTTTTGGCAATTTTACCAATCATCTCAGAAAAGGCTTTCAAATGAAATATTTTCCCTCCTAGACCATGAAATTTGTACTTTCTAAAGATACACAAAAATCTTATTAGGTTCAGAAGACTATGAAAAACGAATCTTTTAAACCAATGCACCACCCCCACTCCTAAAACATGAGGAGTGTTAAGTCTACTGGTTGACAGCTTGGAAAACACCATGCAAAAATTGCTTAGGATGGTTTATTGAACATAACAGTTTTGAGGAAAATAAATCCTAGATGTGCTGAGTGTACCCTTATTCTCTATAACTTTACTAGCCCCAATATTAATCAATATCCTACTGTGATAAAGATCATTAAGTTCCCTATTTGGTGAATTTTAATATTCTGTAGAATGGAGAGATTCAAATATGAGAACATAAAATATGAAATATTTTTATTTGCTTATATATGTTTGCTTTTCTTAATATTTTTTTCATTGGCACTAAATTATGGAAATATCACAGAGTACTTAATACTAAAATAATGGACCAATAACAGTTTGTATCTCAAATTATTCAGGATTCTGTTTTGATTTTATAATAGAAAGCTAACTTTGTTGACTGTGGTATTAGTAGATGTAAAAAGAGTCAGTGTGAAGATGGTGGAATAGCAACATGAAGTGGTTACTACTGGGTCTCTGGTCCAACTTGGGTCCTTGTCTCGACAGCAGCAGCAGCAATCGCTGAGCAAAGAGTTCCCAGGGTAGCTGGCCAAGATGCGGAATATCAAAATCTTCAGCGGCAGCTCCCACCAGGACTTATCCCAGAAAATTGCCGACCGCCTGGGCCTGGAGCTCAGCAAGGTGGTGACTAAGAAATTCAGCAACCAGGAGACCTGTGTGGAAACTGGTGAGAGTATACATGGAGAGGATGTCTACGTTGTTCAGAGTGGTTGTGGTGAAATCAATGACAATCTCATGAAGCTTCTGATTATGATTAATGCCTGCAAGATCGCTTCAGCCAGCAGGGTTACTGCAGTTATCCCATGCTTCCCTTATGCCCGGCAGGATAAGAAGGATAAGAGCTGGGCCCCAATCTCTGCCAAGCTTGTCGCAAATATGCTATCTGTAGCAGGCGCAGATCATATCATCACCATGGACCTACATGCTTCAGAAATTCAGGGCTTTTTTGATATCCCAGTGGACAATTTGTATGCAGAGCCAGCTGTCCTGAAGTGGATAAGGGAGAATATCTCTGAGTGGAGGAACTGCACTATTGTCTCACCAGATGCTGGTGGAGCTAAGAGAGTGACTTCCATTGCAGACCTATTGAATATGGACTTTGCCTTGATTCACAAAGAATGGAAGAAGGCCGATTGAAGTGGACTGCATGGTGCTGTTGAGAGATGTGAAGGATCGAGTGGCTATCCTTGTGGATGACATGGCTGACACTTCTGGTACAATCTGTCATGCAGCTGACAAACTTCTGTCAGCTGGAGCCACCAGAGTTTATGTTATCTTGACGCACTGAATCTTTTCTGGCCCGGCCATTTCTTGAATCAACAATGCATGTTTTGAAGCAGTAGTAGTCACCAATACCACACCTCAGGAGGATAAGATGAAGCATTGCTCCAAAATCCAGGTGATTGACATCTCCATGATCCTTGCAGAAGCCATCAGGAGAACTCACAATGGGGAATCTGTTTCCTACCTGTTCAGCCATGTCCCTTTATAATAGAATAACTTCTGAGGCTTTTAAAAAATAAAATCAACCCCACCCCTTGTTTTCCCTTGGTATTTGATTTAAAAGTTCAGCAGATCTAGCTTGCTTCCGTGTAGCTTTCTCCATCCCACTTCAGGTATATTAGAGCTTCTCCTAAATTGAGGAAAGATTGACTGAGCTTAATTGCTGGAATTTCCTACCCATGTCGGCTCATTCTGGCTTCTTTGATTTTGTGAGCCTTGCAGCTTTAGCTACAGCTCAGCTGCAGCAAGATTTCATACTCTTGAGGGTGTCCTGTAGGGGTGTTAGAATGTGCCTGGGGAAGCTTAGATGACTTTGCATGTAACTGCTTCAGGATTTTCTTTGTTCAGAACAATTAGCATCCTTGCCAGCCCAGTTCCCCTGCTCCCCAAAGTGTCACAAGTTCTCCAAGGTCTCTGCTAAATTACTGCTGGAGCCCTAGGCAACCCCAAACCTAGCTCTGGTTGCTGAGCTTCCCAGAAGGAAGGGGCAGGCCAGTGTCAGCTTGAGCAGCCGTTGGGTGGAGTCCTGAGGGGAGGCAGCACAGAGCAGCAAATGCTTTTTGGGAGGAAGAAGACCCATCACCATCACTTCTGGGACTATGTATCTTGGATTCTCCTTTGTACCTGTTCCTTTTGGTTTAGCTTTACCTTCAGCCATCTTGACCTTGTCCCAGCCAAATATTCTCTTGGGGCCAAATGATCAGTGTACCATAGTCCTATGGAAAGCTGTGTAATCTAACATTTACACTAGATGATTTTGCTGTAGCTTAATCTTCCTTAGCCTGCTACCACCACGGTAGTAGATCTTAGGTGGTGGTGTAGTTAGTGCCTTTCGATTAATATATTTAATTTTCATTTTTCTTCCTTGGATCTGTTCAGCCTCTCAAATGACCTGAGATTTCTCTTAAAAAGCTTGGTGTTACTGTCTCTTGTAAAGGAAACTAATAAAGCACGTTATGTGTAAAAAAAAAAAAAAAAAAAA
>JAQZBX010006111.1:21242-54400 GCA_029593785.1 Cabassous unicinctus | reverse complement strand
AATGGCTGGCGCTTTTATCCAATCAGTTGAATGGCTTAAAAGGGGAAGTGATTTCAACATTCAGAGAGAATTTCCCAGCTCTTCGTTGGACAGGCAACTTCTCCCAGAAACTCATCAACGACCCTTCATTGGACTTTCATCGGAGCCACTGGTTTGCAGCCTGCCTGTGGAGCCTGGACTTGTGCATCCCCACGGTTGCTTGAGAGACTCTTTTAAAATCTCATATCATTGACAGATATCTCCTGTTGATTCTGTTTCCCGAGAGAACCCTGACTAATACAGCCACTAAAGGAGTAAACAACCTTTTCTCAGAATTGTTCTCGTCTTTCCCTTGAGGTCCTGCCAAACTTCATTCTCAACAATTCCCTTATATCCCCAAAGAGAACTATAATCCTGGATGTTTCTTTCTTTTATGAAGAGAATCCACAACAATCATACTTCATAAATGGTTCTTGGATGAATGCATGGGCAGGGTAGCACAGGGGTCCACTGTGGTGGTGAAGACCGAGGGCTCTGACTCCCAGCTCTGCTGCTTTGCCACCTGTGGGTCCTTGTCAAAGCCCTCTGCACCTTGGTTTCCTTATCTGCAAACTGGGAGCAATAACTTCACAGCACTGTTGTGGAGATTAAATATCCTACTATAAGTAAAGTGCATAGAGCAGTACTTGACATATAGTAGGTGCCCCATAAATGTCAAATATTATAACGTATTATTTTATATGAGATGCCATGCTGGGTGCACTGATTACTCAATGAACATCTTCATGCTCTGCTCTCAAGAAACCCCATAGCCTAGTGGAGGATAACTTCAGGTAACTAGAATGACACTGTGATATGTGGCTTTAGTAGGAGGTGTACCAATACTATGGAAGCCCATGGCTGGAGTGCCTTGGGTGATGAATGAAGGATTGTGAAAGAGCTTAAACTGTAGATGAGCTTCACTTAGCACATGAGAATGGGAAGCAACTGAGGTTCAAGCAGAGTGGACTATATGTGAAAAACTCCGTAGAGGAGAGAGAAGTCATATTAGTGGAGACTGAAAGTGAGAGAGAAGATGCTGTATTCAAGGATACTCCAGATACCTGCATATAGTACAAAATTTCAGGGCTGGAGGTATGTGAGAAGCACTCATACTTTTATTAACATTATTTCTTGCAGTTTGTCATTGTACTCATCTTGCAGTGTGAGCCAGTATCTGTGCTTCATTTTCAGAAATCCTATTTGATTTTTTAGTGTGTCTAAAAAACTTTCCTGGTTCCTTCCATCATTGCCCATCTCCACATCCCAACCCCCATTCTGCTTTTGTCCTGTCTGGTAGGCCACTGACCCAAATACTCATGCATGTAGACGTAATACACCTTGCTATTACTCTGGCCCAGCTACAGAGCACGCTTAGTTTTGGAAGAGATTCCACCTGCCACAGGATCCTACTATATTCTGCTCATGTTTAGAGAAGGAACTGAGATAACTCCAAATGAACTATTCTTGGCTTGAACTAATTTATCCAGAGATTGTTCCCTTGATTGCTTAGAGATAATTAATTATAAGAGAGCTGAGGCATCTCCTTCCCAATCTGCAGTCCTATGAAAATAGAATATTTTCCAAATTGAGCATTTTTATTTTTACTACAGTTTGTTTGTACCTTTTCTCTCTCATTCTTTAATTTGCCTTTGTAATTTCAAAAACATTAGCATCAAAATGGTCAGCTCAATTTCAGATTTGACTTTTTATAAGTAATCTATATTTAATTATTAGAATTGTGCATAATACTATGAATAATGTTGGTAGACATTCATCTGGGTCCATATTTTCTTAGTAATGTTTTCTTTGGATATAGCACTATTTAAATTATCAACTTGCTTTTAGTAAAGTGAAATAGACTGCTTTTATTTATTTTAATGTACTTTACCAGTTTCTTAAAATCTTTTATGTTAAAATATGTTTTAAAATATAGGAAGTCTTTAATATTCTAATTAATAATGAAAAGGACAGATATTTCATAAATTTTTCACCAAATATTTTTTTAAATTCTGGTAGCATAAATGTATAACATAAAATTTGCCAATTTAGCATTTTTAAGTATATAAAGCAGTGATATTCATTACATTTACAATGTTGTGCTACCATCAATACCATCCATTACCAAACCTTTTTCATCACCCAAAATAGAAGCTGTATACCCATTTAGCAATAACTCCCCATATCCCCACCTTTCAGCCCCTGGTAAACTCTAATCTACTTCTGTGTCTATGAGTTTGCTAATTCTAGATATTTCAAATAAATAGAACCATACAATATTTGTTCTTTTGGGACAGTCTGGCTTCTTTCACCTAGCGTAATGCTTTCAAGGCTCTACCATGTTGCAAATTTACATCGGAACATAATTCCTTTTAATAACTGTTTTAGTTTTCTTGACTTCCAAAGCATATGCCTTGCAGTGGGTTGGCTTAACCAACAGGAATTTATTGACTTACAGTTTTGAGACTAGGAGAAGTCCAAAATCAAGGCATCATCAAAGTGATGCTTTTCCCCAGAATACTGTGATATTCTGGGGCTGGTTCCTGGCAATCCTTGGTTCTTGGCTTTTCTGGCACATGGCAATGCACATGGCGGCCTCTCCTGGCTTCTTGGATCCATTGACTTCCAGTTTCTGGCTACTCCCTGTGACTCTTTGTCTGTGTGACCTTCCATAGGCCTTCAGTCATAGGATTAAGACCCATCCTGATTCAGATGGGCCACACCTTAACTGAAGTCATCTCATCACAGGGTCCTATTTACAGGGGTTCGTACCCATAGGAATGGATTAAGTTTAAGAGCATGTTTTTCTGGGGTACATAACTCCAAACCACTACAATGGCTGAATAATAATCCATTGTATGGCTATACAACATTTGTTTACTCATTCACCTGTTGATGGACAGTTGGGTTGTTTCTACCTTTCGGCTGTTGTGAATAATGCTGTATGAACGTAGGTGCATAAGTATCTGTTTGAGTCCCTGTTTTCAGATTTTCTAAGTATATATCTACGAGTAGAACTGGAAGGTCATTTGGTAATTCTATGTTTAACTTTTGGAGGAACTGCCAAACTTTTGTCTGCAAAGGTTCTAATTTCTTCACATTCTCAACAACATTGGTTATTTTCCTTTATGAAATAAAGCAATCCTAGTGGGTGTGAAGTGGCATCACTTTGTGTCTTTGATTTGCATTTCCCTAATGACTAGTGATTTATAGAAATTGACCATTTCTATATCTTTTGAGAAATGTCTATTCAAGTTCTTCATCCATTTTTAAATTGGGTTGTTTGTCTTTTTGATGTTGAGTTGTAGTATATATTCTGCATATTAATCCATTGTCAGATAACATGATTTGAAAATATTTTCTTCTTTCTGAAGTTTGTCTTTTTACATTCTTGGTAATGTCCTTTGATGCACAAAAGATTTTAATTTTGATGAAGTTTAATTATCTATTTTTGTTGTTTCTCGTGCTTTTGGTGTCATATCTAAGAAGCCATTGTCAAATAAAAGGCCATGAAGGTATTCCTTGCCCCACCACCCCATGGTTTCTTCCAAGAATTTTATGGTTTTAGATGTTATATTTAGGTTGTTGATCCATTTTGAGTTAAGTTTTGTATATGGTGTGAAGTAGAGGTCCAATTTCATTCATTTGCATATGGCTATTCAGTTTTCCCAACACCATTTGTTGAAGAGACTATTCTTTCCCCATTGAGTGGATGCAGCACGCTTGTTGAAAATCAAATGATCATATGTGCTAGATTTTATCCCTGGAGTCTCAATTATATTCCATTGGTCTATGTATCTATCCTTGGTATAGACCACAAAGTTCTTGTTTACTGTAGCTTTGAAGCAAGTTTTGAAATTGGGAAGTTTGTGTATTCCAACTTTGTTCATCTTTTTCAAGATTGTTTTGGCTATTTGTGGCACTTTGCAATTCCATATGAATCTGAGGATTGGATTTTCTAGTTTTGCAATAAACTCAGCTGGAATTTTGTTTGGTGCTGCACTGAATCTGTATATCACTTTGGGGGATATTGAAATCTTAGCAATATCCTATATCCATGGATATAGGATGTCTTGCCATTTAATTATATCTTATTTAATTTTTTTCAGTAATTATTTTGTAGTTTAATTGTACAAGTCTTTCACATCCTTTGGTAAATTTATTCTTAGATATTATTTTTAACTAGGTGCTATAAAATATGGAATTGTTTTCTTGATTTCCTTTTTGGAATTTTCATTGCTGGTATATAGAAACACAAATGATCTTTGTGTGCTGATCTTGTACCTAAAATTTTGCTGAGTTTGTTTATTAGTTATAGTAGCATTTTTGGTAGATTTTTGGGGGATTTTAATGTATAAGATGATGTCATCTTCAAATAGAGATAGTTTTACTTCTCTTTTCCAATTTTATTGCCATTTGTTTGTTTTTAACCTAATTTCTCTAGCTAGAACATCCAGTACAATGTTAAATAGCAGTGGTGAAAGCAAGCCTCCTTGTCTTGTTCCAGTCTTTCCTCTAATGGTGGAAAGCTTTCAATCTTTAACCATTGAGTTTGGTGTTAACTGTTGGTCTTTCATATATGATTTTCATCCTGCTGAGGAATTTCTCTTTTATTCCTAGTTTTCTGAGTGTTTTTATCAATGTACTAGATTTTGACAAATGCATTTTATGCTTCAGTTGAGATAATTATGTAGACTTTTTCCTTTGTTCTATTAATGTGGTATATTATATTAACTTTTTAATGTTGATGATCTTATAGTGGAAAGTCCTGAAAAATCTACAACAAAGCTTCTAGAGCTGATAAATGAGTTCAGCAAAGTGGCAGGAATATAAGATCAATGCACAAAAATCAGTAGAATTTCTTACACCAATAATGAGCAATCTGAGGAGGAAATCAAGAAAAAATTCCGTTTACAATAGCAACTAAAAGAATCAAATGTCTAGGAATAAACTTAACTAAAGATGTAAATGACTTGTACACAGAAAACCACACAACATTTTTAAAGGAAATCAAAGAAGACCTAAATAAATGGAAGAATATTCCATGGTCCCATGGATTGGAAGACTAAACATCATTAAGATGTCTGTCCTACCCAAATTGATTTACAGATGTAACACAATCCCAGTAAAAATTACAACAGCATTTTTTACTGAATTAGAAAAGATAATTATGAAATTTATTGGGAAGAGCAAGGGTCCCCAAATAGCCAAAAACATATTGAAAAATAAAAAAAATTGGAGGAATCATGCTACCTGACTTTAAAGCATACTACAAAGCTACAGTGGTCAAAACTGAGTGCTATTGGCACAAGGATAGACATACTGACCAATGGAACGAAACTGAGAGTTCTGATAGAGATCCTCATGTACACAAGTCAACTGATACGCAACAAGGCTACCAAGCCCACTGACCTAGGAGAGAATGGCCTCTTCAACAAATGGTGCTGGGGGAACTGGATATCCATATCCAAAAGAATGAGAGAGGATCACCAAGACATTAGGCATAATATATATTGCTTATGAGTGACTTCCTGAAAGCCTCCTCATTGATCAACTGTGGCTCTCTATAAGCCAAACTCAGCATATAAACTTACTACCTCCCCACTCCACCCACCGCCCCCGGCATGAGACCTGATTCCCAGGGATGAGCTTCCTTGGCATGGAGGGACTATTAACAAGTGCCAACTAGCAATGCAATTGGAAAAAAGACTTAAATCAAAAGGGAGATATTTTAATACAAATGAGTTTTTATGGCCAAGAGATTTCAAAGTGAGTCAGGAGCTCATTCCAGAGGTTAAGCTTATGTACGTCTTAGGATGAACTCACTGACTGCCACAGTAAACATTGCCTCAATCAGGGGTGCTCCTGAGTTTATTAGAGACATCTAGATATTATAAGCAGGGCAAACAACCCCAGGAAATTGGCCTTCTGTCAGTGGGCCTTACCTCCCCAATGTATCAGAGTTAGACTCATTTATAATTTTCCTACACATGGTTCTTTTCTCCATTTATTTGAACCTGTAATTAGCCCTATACCTGTTAAATGTATGTCCAAGAGACTTAAATTATCCAGCTGTTCATATGCTGGTTAAGCCCTGAATCTCAGCATAGTTGCAGCCAACACTTACTCTCCAATTCATAGACTCGCGTAGGACAACTAACAAAAGGATGATGATGGACAATGCCTATCCCAAAAAACAGAGAGTACATACAACTGCAAGCAAGACAGTTCCATGCATCTGCTCCATAGGATCAAAACCCCTCTGAATCAGAAGCAGAGTGGGCACCACCATCCTAAAATCCTCAAGATGAAAAATGAACAATCATAAGGGGAATGCAACTATGGACTAAAGTAGACTTATTATTATTCTAGTAATGGGAGGACTTGTAACATTTATAAAAAGGCAGTGGTCACCAGAAGTTCCAAAGGGAAGGGGAGGGCAGAATAGGTGTAACTTGGGACATTTTGGGGATTGGAATTATTCTGCACGATATTGCAGTGATGGATACAGGCCATTATACACTTTGTCAAAACCTATAAAATTATACAGTGCAAAGTATAAACCATAATGTAAACTATAGACCGTGGTAAGTAGCAATGCTTCAATATTTGTTCATCAATTATAACAAATGTACCACACTAATGAAAGGTGTTGTTAATGGGGGAAACTGTGGGAGAGGGAAGGGGTGGGGTATTTGGGAACCCTTATATTTTCAATGTAACATTTATGTAATCTAAAACTTCTTTAAAAAGAATTATTTTTATTAAGAGAAAAGGACAAAAAAATTTTCTTATGTTGAACTACCCTTGCATTCCTGGGGTAAATCCTGCTTGGTCATGTTGTGTAATCTGTTTAATGTGCTGTAAGATGTGGTTTGCTAGTATTTGGGGGGTATTTTTACACCTATATTCATAAGGAATATTGAGCTTTAATTTTTTTTTATTATGATGTCTTTGTCTGACTTTGGTATCAAAGTAATGCTGGCCTCATAGAATGAGTTAAGAAGTGCTCCTTCCTCTTCAACTTTTTAGTAGAGTTTGAGAAGGACTCTTGTTAAATCTTCTTTAGAAAGTATTCATCTGGTCCTAGGCTTTTCTTTGTTGGAAGGTTTTTTATTTCTGATGTAATCTCTTCACTTATTACTGGTTTATTGAGATTTTTTTCTTCTTGATTCAATTTAGGTAATTTATGTGTTTCTAGGGATTTGTCCACATCATCTAGGTTATTGAATCTATTGGTGTATAATTGTTCATAGTAAACTCTTAAAATCTCTTTGCTTATTATAAGCTTGGTAATAATGTCCCCCATTTCATTTATGATTTTAGTTGTGTCCTTTCTCTCTTTTTCCTTCTCAGTCTATCTAAAAGTTTGCCAATTTTATTGATCTTTCCAAAGAATCATTCTTTGGTTTTGTGGATTCTTTCTGTTTTTGTCTACATTCTAATTTGCTTATTTCTGCTCTAATCATTATTGTTTCCTTCCTTCTACTAACATTGGATATAGTTGCTCTTCTTTTTCTAATTCCTCAAGGTGTGAAGTTAGGTTATTAGGCTATTGATTTGAGACCTTTCTTCTTTTTTAAGGTAGGGGTTCACAGCTATTAATTTCCCGCTGAGCACTACTTTTGCTACACCCCATATCTTTTGGTATGTTGTGTTTGTATTTTAATTTTACCCAAGAACTTCCTAATTTCCCTTGTGATTTCTTCTTTGGCCCATTGAATGTGAGGTTGGGGAATCAATTTCCACACATTTGTGAATTTTCCATACTTCTATTATTGATTTCTAGCTCTATTCAGTTGTGGTTGGAGGAGGTGTTTTGTATGATTTCACTCTTTTAAAATTTATTGAGACTTGTTTTTTGACCTAAAATATGGTTTATGTTGGATAATATTTCTTTTGCACTTGAAAAGAATATGTATTCTGCTGTTGTTGGTTTATAGTATTGTTCAAGTCCGTACTTTGGTTTTCTGTCAAGCATTTATTATCTGAGCAAGCCTCATTGTACCTATGAGTGCCACTGAATGGGAAGTGTTAGTCATATTGTGTCTGGGCAGGGTCAAGAGAGGAGAGATAAGTTATCGCTAGATGTTTTTCAGATTTATTTGTGTATTTGAGTGAACATCCTTCTTACTGAGCACATGTCTCATCCACTGTTAGATGAGGCCCTGGCAGTAGAGTCTTATCAAACCCGTTCTGGCTTATTGCAGTTCAACCAAAAACACCAAGGAGAACTGCTATACATGGCTACATATTGTGACTATAGGAGTTAACCAGCATTGTGCTAGGTGACAAGGTTATGTGGCTACACTAGACGCAAGGAACTTTATCCATGCAACCCTCTTTGGCTCCCCTTAAGCTCCTGATTTCTCACGTCTTCACTTCTCCACTTCTCCTAAATGCCTTTTCATTCTAAGAGGCATTACTTGGCTCTTCCTCTCCTTTCCTTAGATTTTTATGGGCAGTAAAACTCAGCCTCTTCCCAGCTTAATGATTTAGAGTTCTGCTTTATTGGTTTTATGATAGTTTTAACTCAGCGTTTACAGATTTTCACTCAGAAAGAGAAGGAATTTTAAATCATGGGATTGAAAAACTGCTTTGATAAATAGAAATGCATTTGGATTTTAAGTTCATTACAGGTATCTTTACATGTTTCTTTTTTGTTTTTGTAGTTTTTTTAAATTTTTTATTTTTTTAAATGATATTTAGATTACATAAATGTTACATAAAAAATATGGGGGATTCCTATATGCTCTGCTTTCCACACCGCACATTTACTTCATTAACAACATCCTTCATTAGTTTGGTACATTCATTGCACTTGATGAACACATTTTGGAGCATTGCCACTAAGCATGGATTATAGTTTACATTGTAGTTTATATCTTAAAGAAGGTAGAATCACAAGTAGAAATGAAAGTGGGAGGAATAAGGAACAGGTAAGCTCTCTTATGATTGAAAACCAAATTTTAAAGTTGGCTATACCTTAGGAAAAAAAAAATTCATGGCATATATTAACTTGTTCTTATGTCGTTTTGTAAATGTTTTAATATATTTCAGTGTCTGTGTTGTGTTTCTCTAGATTTCAAACTCTTTGAGGGCCTTTAATCATATTAGTATTAATCCATAGATTTCAGTATAGTTCCTATATTTATTTAGTCCCTATGTTTATTGCCTGGGCAGTCAATAAACTCTCACTGACTTTTTTTTACCCATAAACAGAATTCATTTATCTTTTTTTTTTATTGACTTCTCATCATCATCTCTGTCAGTGAGCAGAGAAAGAAACCAGAAATTTAGCTCTTAAAATGAGGAATATACCAGACAGAAAGCACTGCCTTTCAGTAAGATAAATGAAATTGGTTAGGTTTACTCTCCACAGTCACTCAACTTCTTTTATGGAATTATAACTTGTAACAGTTAAGTGTACAATCCTAACTTCACAAAGCAATGACTTTTTACAAATGTGTACACTCATGTAACCATAACCCAGGGTGTAGCAGTTTGGCATTATTTATGAATTCCAAAAATAGATATTGGATTATGTTTGTAAACTGGTCTGTTCCTCTGGGCATGATTAAATTATGATTAGGGCTTTGATTGGGCCATATCAGTAGGACGTTGAGTCCCTGCCCCCTTGTTGGGCGAGGACACACAGAGAAAACTATACTGCAGAAAAGAGAGTGAGAGTTTTGAGCTGGAGCCCCAGGAAGTAAGCACACAGAGGAGCAGAGCAGCTGAGCCCAGAGAGAATCGAGCCCCGGGGAGAGAGACAGAGCCAGTCGCCTGAGAATCTATAGCTGGCCTTGTAGAGAGATCACAGCAGCTGAGCCCATAAAGAAACAAGCCCCAGGAAGAGAGGAAACAAGGAAGCCTGAACTCTTGGCAGACGTCGGCAGCCTTCTTGCTCCAACACGTGGCAATAAACTTTGGTGAGGGAAGAAACCTATGCTTTATGGCCTTGTAACTGTAAGCTTCTACCCCAAATAAATACTCTTTAAAAAACCAATCAATTCTGGTATCTTGCATCAGCACCCCTTTGGCTGACTAATACACTGGTCAAGATGTAGAACACTTAGCACCCCAGAAGCCACCCTCTTCTTTCTTCCCATTAATACCCCCCATGAGATCAATACCATAATGACTTCTTTCACCATCGATGCAATTAGCCTGTTTGTGAACTTTAAATAAAAGGAATCACAGGGTATTTAATTCTTGGTGTCTAGCTTCTTACTTTATAAAGTCAAATTTTTCATTGAATTATAACTCGTGGTGAAGTGCACAAATAAGTGTATAGCTCATAATTTTCACTAAGTGAGCCTATCAAGTAACCAGCACCCAGATCAAGAAAAAAAAAAAAACAAACATACCAGAACCCTAGGATTTCCCCGGATGCCCCTTCTAATCAGTTCCTCCATTTCAAGGGTAACCACTTTCTTGACTTCTAAGATCATTGATTAGTTTTGCCTGGTTTTGAACTTTAAATAAATGGAATGATAAAGAGCATGCACTTCTGAGTTTGGCTTCTGTACTCATTTTACAAAACGGTTATTAATTTGTATTTCCACTAGCAATGTAGCAGAGTTTGAGTTGTTCTACATCCTTTCCAATACTATACAGTGATGTGCTTTTAAACTGGCTCCTTGGGGGTGGAGGAAAGTCCTGTCTTGTAGCATTTGCCAATTTTTGTGGTATAAATACTCCCACCATGGCCTATTTCAAGCTACTAATATGACACCATTAATTGCAGAATTGGGAAGAGATGCATATGTCTAGCTCTTGAATACCTGTAGGGTTTTTAAAGTCATTGTGGTGAATATTTTGCATTCTGGTTTAAAATTTTCTTTTCCCTCATGACTAATGAAGTTGAACACCTTTTCCTATATTTACTGGTCATTTAGATATCTTCTTCTTGAAATGATTGCTCAAACTCTTTACTCATTTTATACTGGGTGGCCTGTCTTGTTTCTTAATTTTAATTCTTTATATATTCTGGATGAAAGTCTTTTGTCAAATAAGGATATATCAAATATATCCTCCCACTCTGTGGCTTGCCTCTACATTTTCTAAATGGTATCTTGTAATGAACAGAGGTTCTTTTAATGCACTCCAATTTATTAATTATATCTTCCATGATAGATAGAGCTTTATGTGTCCTGTATAAGAAATCTTTGATTACCTAAATTCATGATGATATTTTCTAATGTTTTCTTCTAAAATATTGCTTTTCCTTTCACATTTAGATGTAAAATCCAGTTTGAATTCATTTTGTACAAGGTGTGTGTAACAGTTTGGTATTGTTTATGAATTCCAAAAATAGATATTGGATTATATTTGTGAAATGGTCTTTTCCTCTGGGCATATTATATCATATTGGATCAAAGGTTTCAGTTTTACTTGATTAAATTATGACTAATGCTTTGATTGAGCCACATCAGTAGGATGTTGTGTCTCCCTTATTGGTCAAGGATTCACAGAGAAAATGGCATGGCAGAGGAGGAGTTTGGAGTTATAATGCTGGAGTGCCAGGAAGTAAATACACAGAGAAGCAGATACATGAGGAAAGAGAGAAGGCTCCATTAGACACAGCAGAGGCCCTGGGAAGAGAGATGAGCCATTTGCCTGATAGTTTACAGTTGGCCTTGTTGAGAAAGTAGAGCATCTGAGCCCGGAGAGAAATGAGCCCTGGGAGAGAGACAAGACCTATCCCAGCCTACAGCTGATATTGGAATAAGCTGGTACCATGGAGCCTTAAGAGGAAGAGTAAGCCGTTGCAGCCATCTTGCTCCAACACATGGCAACAGACTTCGGTGAGGGGAAGTAACTTACGCTTTATGGCCTGATAACTTTAAGCTTCTACCCCAAATAAATACCTTTTATAAAAGCCAACAGATTTCTGGTATTTTGTATCAGCACCCCTTTGGCTGACTAATACAGTGTGAAATAGAGGGGTCAATATTCTATTTTTTTCCATACAGATATGCAATTTATGGAAAAGGCTCTCCTTTCCCTGCTGCACTACACTGTCATCTCTGGATTTATATCCACCACATTGTTATTTGCTTTCTATTTGATCTTTTCTCTCTTCTGTGTTACAATCTTTTGGATTAATCAAATATTTTTATTTATTATTTCTTTTTTTCACTCTTTTAATGTGTTAATTATAAATTTTTATACTATTTTCTTAGTTGTTATCCTAGAGATTAAAACATGCTTGTCTTACTGGGGCTAATACAAATAATTACTTTTACCTCTTCTCTGATAAAGCTGTAACCTAAGAACACTTTAGCTCCATTTATACCCTCTCAAACCTAGGGTTAGTGTTGTTCTGCATTTTAATTCTGCGTATATTTTAAAACACCATGAGGCATTTCTATGCTTGTTTTGTTTTCCACAATTTTACCGTTTCTGTTGCTCTTCATTCCTTCCTACATTCTTTGTTTCTGTCTTGGATCAATTTCCTTCTTCCCACAGAATGCCCTTTACTATTTCTTTTAGTCCAGGTGTGCTGGTGACAAATTATTTCAGTTTTTGTTTATCTAATGATATCTTTTTTTCCCACCTTCATTTTAAGAAAAATAGTTTCATTAGGCATAGAACTCCAGATGAGCAGTTATTTTCTTTGAGTACTTTATGGACATCATTTCATTTTTTCCTGGCCTCCACCTTTTCTAGTGAAAAGTCTAATTGAATCTGTCAAATTAATTGCAGGTCCTTTGAAGATAATTTTCTTATGGGTTGATTTTAAAATTTTCTCTTTGGTTTTCGTTTTTACTGTAATTTGAATAGGTATGATTTGTTTATTTTTATACTTCCTGGGGTTTTAAGAGCTTCTTGAATTGTTGGTTGATGTTTTAATCAGTTTTGGAGAATTTTTGGCCATTATCTCTTTTGAGTTGAGACTGGATCATCATTTTGGTAAGTCTAGTCTATCTCTGATTTGTTCTTGTTTCTCTAGGGCTCTACACTGAGAGTCTGGTGTGTTCACTTGTTCTGCATTTTAATTCTACATATATTTTTAAACACCATGAGATCTAACCATTGCTGGCCAATTTGCCACATTAACTTTTTAAATTCCATTAAAATTAGAAACAATTAGAATCAAATTATCTTATGAAATATTGTTCCATCAACAATGGGGAATCAAAATTTCAAGTTACCACATTGCACGAGATCCAGTTGTCGACTTTCTGTCTTATGGATAAAACTTACACCTGGAAGTATGAAAACCTCAGAGAGAGAATAATGGCCATCATAAAACCCATGCAGTTTGCTTCAGAGAACAGGAATGCCTATCATCTCACAAATAATATATCATGGCCCACTCTGTTGTTCAGCTATATGGACCATAGTTTTAAATATAGAAATGAATGAAAGTTTTAGCAGTGATTTGAGCTACAACATAGCCCATAAGCTTTTCTTCTAGGGAGGAACAGAATCCTCTCCAGATCCAAAATATTGATTTAGGATTGTTTGTGATTTTTGCTTCCAACTCCATAAATCGAACTGTCTGATTTTTCCCTGGGGGAACTTTTGATCTTCCTAGGTTGCAATGAATTGAACATTAGAGAAAAGTCAATGCAAACTGAAATAGAGTGTTTGTAGAAGCAACACAGAGAAAAAGGAAAGGTGGTTGCATAGAAGGACACAGAACAAGCACCAACATATTGGGAACATGAGGGATAAAGTAAAAAAAATATTCACATTTCAACTCCCATCCCTACTCTTTCTCCCACTCTCTTATAAAAAAGAATAATAATTGATTTTCCTAATGTCCTTATGTAATCAAGAAGCAGTTAAATTTTGTTTCATGGCATTTATTTACTTAGGCAGAGGAATATCTTATATCTTTGTGTATGTTTTATCTGGATTTATATCAATTCATGTAGCCACATTTCAGTGTGAGATGAATTACTGCATCTGTAGAAAAAGCCATAAAAGGTTGTGTTGGTTTTTGCTGTTTTTTGTTTTTTTTTCGGGGGGTAGGTTGCTTTCAAGGAGGTTTGAATCAATATGATCTATTTAAAATCTTTTCTGCTTTGTTAGCATCAAGGCGATCTTTCCACAAATGACAACCTTGGAAATGGTAGCTGTATAGTTCCTTTTCTCTTGAAGGAAATGTTTATTACTATTAAGGTGATGATATATGTTCTGCACATTTCTGGAGTGAGCTCATCTGACATAAAGTACAATGTTCTCCATTTCTTTTGTTCCCTGAATAACTCTATGATTTAAATGAGTGACTCAGATGTGAAGAGGAAGGGAAAGAAGGAAAGATACAATTTAAAAAATAACTGGTTACCTCTTATTCCAACTTCAGTTCCTTGTTCAATTATTTCTTCTTAGGAAAAGCTTCTCTCCTAATTTATCTAGTTCACACCCTCCTGTCAGAAAATGTCATGGCACCAAGGCCTTCTTTTATGGTCCTTGTCACATTTGCATTTCCACCTCATTTGAGCATCTTGTTAAATAATGTCCTCTCTGCCTCAGTATCGGCAGGGTGTCAGACAGACTCTAAGATGGTGCCCAAAAATCCCTTATCCCTGGTATTCATGTTCTTGTGTAATCCCCTCCCCTGGTCCTGCAACTTGCTTTAAACCAGTAGAATACTGCAAAGATAATGGGGTGTCATTTCCTAGATTATGGAGTATAAGATTGTAACTGCTTTCTTGGTAGCAAACTCTCTTCCTTGCTGGCTTTGATGAAGTAAGGTGTCATGTTTCAGCTGCGCTATGGATAGGCCCACATGACAAGGAACTGAGGATGTCCTTTGGCTGACAATGAGCAAGGAACAAAGGCCCTTAGTGCAAAAATCTAAAAGGAACTGAATCCTACATTGATAAAAACAGCATGGTACTGGCATAAAGACAGACAGATTGACCAATGGAACCAAATTGAGAACTCAGAAATAGACCCTTGCATCTACAGTCGAGCGATATTTGACAAGGCTGTTAAACCCACTGAGCTGGACCAGAATAGTCTATTCAACAAATGGTGCTGGGAGAACTGGATATCCATATCCAAAAGAAAGAAAGAAAACCCCTATCTCACACCTTATACAAAAATTAACTCAAAATGGATCAAGGACCTAAATATGAAAGCAACAACCATAAAAATCTTAGAAGAAAATGTAGGAAAGCATCTTTAAGACCTTGTGCTATGCAGTAGTTTCTTAAACCTTACACCCAAAGCACGAACAACAAAAGGAAAAATAGATAAATGGGACCTCCTCAAAATTAAACACTTTTGCACCTCAAAGGACTTTGTCAAAAAGGTGAAGAGGCAGCTGACTCAGTGGGAGAAAATATTTGGCAATCACGTATCTGATAAGGGTTTACTATCCATGATATACAAAGAGATCTTACAACTCAACAGTAAAAGGAAAAATTATCCAATTAAAAAATGGGCAAAAGACTTGAAAAGACAATTGTCCAAAGAAGAAATACAAATGGTGAAGAAACACATGAAAAAATGTTCAACATCACTAGCAATTAGGGAAATGTAAATCAAAACTTCAATGAGATATCATTTCACACCTATTAGACTGGCCACTTTTTAAAAGTCCGAAAACTGTAAATGTTGGAGAAGATATGGAGATGTAGAATGGTACAGCCACTGTGGAGGACTGTTTGGTAGTTCCCAAAGAAGTTGAATATAGACTTGCCATGTGACCTGGCAATACCATTGCTAGGTATATATACCCAGAAGAACTGAGAGCAGTGACACGAATAGACATCTTCACACTGATGTTCATAGTGGCATTATTCATGATAGCCAAAAGCTGGAAATAACCCAGGTGTCCATCAACCGAAGAATGGATAAGCAAATTGTGATGTATACACAAGATGGAATATTATGCTGAGGTAAGAAGACATGAAATTGTGAAGCATATGACAACATGGATGAACCTGGAGGACATTATGTTGAGTGAAGCAAGCCAGACACAAAAGGACAAGTACTATATGATCGCGCTATTATGAACTAAATAAATTATATAAACTAATGGAATTAATAATTAGAATATAGGTCACCAGAAAATAGAATGAGGGTAGAGAATGGAAAGCTCATGGTTAATCTGTGCAGAATTGGTTAAAAGCTTGTTTGTAAATCTTTGAAAATGAATGAGAATGGTGAGAGCTCATCATGCTGTTTGTGACTAGCAGAGCTATGATATGGTTGAAAGAGAAAGCCTGAGGACTTTTACATTACTAGAAGGAAAGCCTAAGGACATTTATATTACTAGAAGGAAAGCTAAAATCTGTAAAATGAGACTGTATCACATAGTGAAACCTCATGTAAAATACGAATATAGGTGATATTGCATACATAAGACTATTTTTACAAAATATAAATACAAACAAACTAGAGAGAGAAACAGAATAGAGGCCATGTATGGCAGGGGAAGCATAGAGAGATTGGGAGGTGATGAGTTTTGTTTGTTTGTTTGGTTGGTTTTTGTTTTTCAGTATTATTATTATTATTACTGACATAATGAAAATGCCCTAAAAATAATTGGAGTGATGAATGCAACTATGTGATTAAACTGAATACCATTGAATGTACATTTTGAATGGATTTATGCTCAATTAATACGTATCAATAAAACTGATTTGTTACAAAAGAAAAAAATTGGCTTTCTTCGCAAGAAATTGGGATAAATTATTTACTCTGACCACTGGTAAGGGGAACAAAGTTTCACATCTCATTGCTTTTTATAGGAGTATTAATTGATACTCTTTCAAATTAATCCTTGGGCATATGTACCATAGAAAATAAAAATGTTAAGATAAAGGTTCTTCCTACGTATACATAAAACACTAACTTGATTATATTTCAGACAATGTAAGAGGTCAACCCTACAGTCAATAAAAGCACATTGTTTGGGTTGCATTTGGTTATCAAAGTTGTAGGACCAAGAGAAAAAAGATTTCTAAATTTTGGGTTTAATAACTCTAGCAAGGTCCTGGGTCTGTTACATGCATTGTTTAACTCCTAGTCAGTGCTGGGTAGAGACTAAGCTCTATAGTTCTTTACTCAAGTGCAGGATACACTATTTGAATATTGAAAATATTTGTGTGTTTGTGTGTGTACATTTACAAAATAGAATGACTATATATACATATACACATAAATGTGTGTATACATACACACACATATCCACAAAAGATAAATTACCTTGAATCCATTTCAAGATAAATTATTCTTTTGGCAGGGGGATTTTATCAATCCTAGCACACCCCAACAAGGACAGGCTGGGCTCTCGCCTCCTGAGTGGTTTCTCTGAGTTTAGTGGGATCATGGGGGAAATGAAATACCTGAGAAAACTGATATCTTGGGTGTATTGAAATGGGTTCGAACTCATAACATTTTTTATGAGCTCAAATCTAACTGACAAACTCTATTGTTGGGTTCAGAACTATTAACTAAATTGGAAAGAGAAAGAAAAATTTATGTGCTTCCTTTCCCATTAAAACATCATAATCTCAAAGAACTTTAAGGACTTGACAATATTTGATATGAACTTTGGCCTCTAGTCTCCTTCTACCATGGCTTTCTGTGGAAGGCAAAATAATGGCTCCCTAACACTGTCCACACCCTAATCACAGGACTTTGCATCTATAATTAAGTTCAAGGACTTTGAAATGGGAAGATTGTCTTGGATTATCCAGGTGGGTTCAACCTAATCGCCCTGAGTCCTTCAAAGCAGAGAACATTTCCTGGCTGAGGCAGAGAGATATGTGTCCATGGAAGATGGGTCAGAGGGAGATGTCATGCTGTTGGCTTTGAAAATGGAGAGAGGGACCACGAGTCATAGAATGTGTGCAGCCTCCCGAAGACGGAAAAGGCAAGAGAATGGATTTTTCCCTCAAGCATGCACAAAAGAACACAATCCTGACGACCCCTTGATTTTAACCTGGTGAGACCTGTGTTGCACGTATGATTTCTAGAACTGTAAGATAATAAATTTGTGCTGTTTTAAGCCATGGTTTATGATAATTTGTTACTGCAGCAATAGAAAAATAATATACTCTCTAACTAGACTGCTTGTATCTACCCACATGTATCAGTCAGGGTTCTCCAGAGAAACAGAAGCAACAGGAGATTTCATATATATATACATATTTAAGAGATTTTTTATATAAATATATATTTACATAATTAAGAAGAGATTTACTCTAAGGAATTGGTTCACACAATTGTGGGGACTGGCAAGTCCAAATTCTTTAGGGCAGGCCAGAGCCTGGATTCCAGTAAGAGTGATGTTGAAGTCTTAGTCCAGGTCTGTAAGAGTGGTCAGGGGGAAGTGGAGGGCGTAGTCTCCAGGCAGAATTCCTTCTGATTCTAGAAACCTTCAGTTCCCGCTTTTAAGATCTTTAATTTGTTGGATAAGGCCCATTTATCTTGCTGAGGGTAATCTCATTTACCTAAAATCAACTGACTGTAGATTCTGATCCTATTCACGAGATATCTCTACAGAAACAACAGGCCAGTATTTGACCAAACAACTGAGTACCATAAGCTAGCCAAGTTAACACATAAAATTAGCTATCACACCACATAACACTTGGAATGATCTTCTGCTGCACAAATGATTTTATAATATTGTTAAATATGCATCAGAAAGCTGTTTTAATAAAACATAAATTGTCTCAATCTAGGTTTTTGTGCATTTCCAGGTCTCAGGAAAAGCTAAATATGTTTAGAAATTTGAGTTTTAAATATTATGTTTCATAAGTGAATTGGCTGGTGTCTTAGTTTGCCACAGGGCTGCCAAGGAAAAGTACCAGAAATGGGTTGGCTTTTATAATCGAGATTTTATTTAGGATAAATGTTTGCAATTCCAAAGCTGTGAAATGTCCAAATCAAACCACCATCAGAGATGCTTACTCACCAAAGTCAGCTCCTGGTGATCCTGGTGTCCTGCCATGTGGTGAAGATGGAGGCTGATCTCTGCCAAGGTCCCTGCCTTCCCCTCCAGAAGCTACCGTCTCCCAGAGCTCAGCTGTGGGCAATCAGGCATAGGGCTTGTCTCTTTCCGGGTCTCCTCTTGGTCTCGGCTGGTCTGCTTTCTTCCCGAGTTCAGCTGTGGGTTATCAGGCACATGGCAGCCTTGAGCTGCTCCATGGGCACAGCCCCTTGGGAGCTTTGTGCTTAAGCTTTGGCTGTTAGCGATCCTCGAGTCCTCTTCCACATGGCAGGATCAAAAATGGCGACTTCCTTTCTCTCTTCTCTCTGTGTCTCCATTTACATAAAGCTCCAGTAGGAGGGCAGATACCCAACCTGAGTCACACCTCACTGATGTAGTCCAATCAAAAGAGTCCCACGTCCACAGAAACAGATTAGTTCAAGAACATAATCTTTTTCTTTTTGGGATTCATAAAATAACTTCAAACTGTCACAGCTGGTTTTCTATTTGCTTGGATCAATCCTACCAAAAAAATCCCCTTACAGAAAGTGCATTTCTATTGAGTTAGTCAAATTCCGTGGTTACCCTTATGCCTTGGATAATTCTTTTTCTGGGGTTTGAGATAGGAGAATGGACTTTATTTTGATGGGAACAAGGCATATAGGGATCAGTGGGTACTTTGTATGAACTGTTTAAATATTGTTTTCACTTTCCCTAGTCTTAGCCTGAATATCAGAGGCAGGTGGTAAAATTATAATGGGAGAATTTTCTACAATGAGAGAGTGCAGGGCTTGTGAGCAGACTCGTAAGGTAGCCAGCATCTCTGCTGGAGACGAAACGATGGCAGATCTCCAAGAAAGCAAGTAATGTTGTTCCTGTTGTGAAAATTACAATACTGAGAACCCAGCCAAGGTTCACTGGGGTATTTCCCAGCAGCCGAGGAGTATTGGATGAAAGGGATAATGTGTCATTACCTCTACGAGACCATAATAGGAGTTCCAGTCAATTTTCCTCCCTGCATTTTTCTTCTTCAAGGATGGCAGGTAATAAGCTGTTACCTTTTTAGATGAAATCAAGGTGATTAGGTACTTTCAGGACTACTTTCTTGGTCCTGTGTCCTGCTAATTATTTTTGTCTCCTGCTATTTTAATGTCATTTTGTCATAATTAGCTCTTGTGGAAGGAATGCAAATCCCATAAAACATACGAGGTGCCTGAAATTGCTGACTCAAGAAGCAGCAATGTCAGTTTTCAGAATAGTGTCATCCAAGTGACTACAAGAGTTAGGGTCCCCTTTGTTTTGTCCTAGTCATACATCAAGATTTATTTTATATACTGCTGAGTTAGCCAAGTGGTAAGCTAATTATTACAAAAAACACAATAGAACCACATATTTTTTTTCTCTTTTCTCCATTTTGAGGAGAAAAAATGACCACAAAAACAAGCATGCAACAGCATGTTGTTATTTTTTTCTTTATTTTCCTTAAAACCACTTTTGATGTCTACTATATTGTAGTACAGCCTCCAGAATAATTTACAAGGCATCACATTCTATGTGCACTGGAGATGCATATTCGAAATAATGGACCTGAGTCACTAGTAAGATCTTCAAATAAATAGCAATGATCAGTGCTTTCTTCTTAATCATATTTGATAAGGCAGTAATGGAGACTAGTACATTTTAGGGAGGTATTTATCAATACAGATGAAATCAAAGATGGCACCCATTTTGGTAATTGCACCACCACATACTCTACTTCTCAAGCTGAAAATATTGGAGCATCCTTGTCTCCTCCCTTTCTTACAATCACCACGTCCAATCCAATAGATTCTGAATCTAACCATGTCTTATTATCTGTAATAGCAACTCCTTAGAACCAGGCACCATCATCTCCCACTTGTACTTGTACAGTGCTCTCCCAACAGGTCCCTCCTTCCTCCCTTGCCCCATTATTCTCTGCACAGCAGCCAAAATGATCTTTTAAAAATGTAAATCATAGCATGTCACATCTCTGCTCAAGATCCGCAGTGGCTCCCTATTTCACCTGGAGTAAAATCCAAAGTCCTTGTCCTATCCTGCAAGGCCCACTTAACCTGGCCCCCTATCACCTCTCTTACTCCATCTCCCAGCACTCTCCCCCTCATGCACTCAGTTCCAGCCACCCTGGCTTCCTTGCAGTCTCCTGCTTTTGGGCCTTTATAGGTGCTACTCTGTCAGCCCCAAATCATTACCAACCCCAAGATATACACAGAACCAATTCTTTCACTTCCTTTCTGGTTTCTACTCAAATGCCACCTTTTCAGAGACCTCCCTTGATCACCCTTCCTGAAAATGCACTGCCAGTTTCCCTGTCCCCTCACCCTGTATATTTTTCTTTATGGTACTAATTGCTGCTTGACATATCACACAAATATCTGTATCTATCTATCTATCTATCTATCTATCTATCTATCTATATTTAACTACTGATTTATTGTTTGACTTCTCCACTAGAACGTAAGCCCCTGGTGGGCAGGAAATTTATCTGTTTTGTTTACTGTTCTGGTTTTTTTTAATGGATTCTTCTTTATTAGAAAAGAAACTAACCATTCACACTAGAGACCACAAAAGAAAATGAACCTAAATATTGCAATTCTAGAACACAACATTAAACTTCATGGCAAGGGATTCTTAAATTTTCAGAGTGCAAAAAGAAAAGAAAAGAAATGAAAAGTAAAGGAAAAGTGAGAATCATTTAGGACAGTGTTTCTCAAATTTAGCTCCTTCCACAAGACATTTTTTTGGACAAGGGAGCTACAAGTTTTCAATGATAATTTTTTAATTTTGTGTTTTAATTTTGATGATAATCTAAATCAAATTAGTACACATTCCTTCAGGATTTCCTAGACAAGCATCTTATATAAGAGTATTGCCACATGCTTGCAGCATTTGCACTTCTGTCTTTGACCTCTGTGGCACCAAATGAAGATTAAAAGTGCTTAACTTTTCATACAGAGTTTCTTAATTTGGGTCTTCAGACGTTTCATGGAATTGTTGATTATTTCCTATAACCACTCTACATTGTCAAGATTGAGAACACTGGCTCAGAACTGTGATTCTCAATGTGTAATAAGGTAGGGTGAAGATGGCGATGGGGAGATGCATGTAGTTTGATAAAGCACATTCAAAAAGCTATTGATTTCATAATGTGAACTCCATAAAGTTGAGCTCAGCAAAATAATTTTGGCTGATGGGTTGTACTGAAGACCAAATAGAGAGTCATCCTGGGGGCTCTGTTTACTGCTTTATTTATCGTGCCTAACATTTAGAAGACATTCAATGAACTTCTGTTGAATGAGTTTATGAATGACTGTGAATAGAAGAGTCCTGATCAGTTAATGATGCATAGCCTGAACAACAATTAACCAAAATAAATTCAGTTAATTTACAGTTTACAAGAAATGTCATCTCAGTAGAAAACACCATTCCCCAAATTCATTGGGTTTTATACTACTGGGAAATTGCTTGAATTATTTTGTATTTTGCTTAGAATATCAACCCTGTTCTGGCAGATAAACTTTAGCTCCTTGGGAGAAAAATGCCATGCTAGTAAGGGATTGGAGTAGGTAGTCTCCAAAGATGACTACTAACAATCCCTTCCATCCCTGGAACTTGGCTTATCATTAGAATATGATGCAAATGATGCTCTACCACTTCCAGATCAAGGCCTTAGGAGATCTTGAGAGCTTCCATTTTTCCCTTTTGGAAGCTAATCACCATGTACAGAAGTTTAAGCTGAACTACTGAATGATGAGGGTCCACAAAAGGAGAGAGAGGCCATGTGGAGGAGAACTGAGTTCTCCTTCATGGCAGTCAACATCAAGGCACCAATCTGTGAGTGATGCCATCTAAGTTCCTCAAACACGAGTGGAGCCACCGCAACCAATGCTACAAGAAGAAAGACGTACAGCCCTCCCAGACAGCTCTTAGCCATTTTAGCCATCCCTGCAGAGACCCCAGATATTATGTGGCCCTGTTCCCTTGCCCAACCCACAGAATCATCAGTAAGTAAATTGGATGTAATTTTAAGTCATTAAATTTTGACATAGTTTACTACATAGCAATAGAAAACTGAAACTGGTCCAACATATCATTACAGGAGGATGCCATGAGAGCTTTGGACATCTGATGTCTACCCTTTGCAAATTATGATCATGCTTAATAAAATTATATATCTATATATATATACATACAATTTGTGTATACATACTTTGTAAATATATCTACATGTACTTTTTCTGTCTTCTTTTTATTCAAAAGGTAAATATAAAATTAAGTACTCAACTGATAGTCTCAACAATATTTTATTACTTTTATATTACAGAAGCCTTGAGTTTTGAATGCTATACATTTAATTGTTTTATTTGTTTATTTATTTACTTTACATAATGTAGAAAATTCTTTGTTCTCCAAAAAAGTATGAATAGCTTTTCAATATTCCTCTACAATCCCAGGACTGCAGAGCATATAAAGTTCTTCTGTCCATTCCTTTAATCTTCTGCTCCTGTTTTGAACAGTTGGCAAACTGCATGCAAGTGTGAAATAAGGATTTTTATAATTTGTGTTCACCATATGGAAATAAAAATTGCCTGGGAGTTTTGAGAGGCTGAAGCTGAAAGATTCAG
This sequence comes from Cabassous unicinctus, assembly GCA_029593785.1. Taxonomy (NCBI): domain Eukaryota; kingdom Metazoa; phylum Chordata; class Mammalia; order Cingulata; family Chlamyphoridae; genus Cabassous; species Cabassous unicinctus. Next base: position 30,811 of record JAQZBX010006111.1, on the reverse strand, counting down.
CACCCTAGCAGAATTTACAGGGTAAAGGAACAACAAAATTGAGTTTTATTAGCTGTCTAGTATTTATTGTCTGTTGTGGAGTGGGGAGAAAAAGGGAAAATATGTGCTGTTGTGCTATGCTGGTTTAACCAGCATTGCCCAAACAGTGATAAATTTCCATGGCTTGGGAAGTGTATTAGTCAGGGTTCTCTAGGGAAACAGAATCAATAGGAGATATTTGTAAATAGTATGAGATTTTATCAGAGTCTCTCATGTGACTGTGGGGATGCACAAGTCCAGGATCTGCAGGCAGGCTGCAAACCAGGGGCTCTGATGGAAGTCCAAAGAAGGTCTTTGAGGAGTTTCCAGGAGACATTGGCTGTCCAAAGATGAGCTGGGAAATTCTCTTTGAATGCTGAAATCACTTCCCCTTTTAAGGCATTCAACCGATTGGATAAAGCATCACTTATTGCTGACAGCAATTTCCCTAGTTAATGCAGATGTAATCAGCCATCTATGTAGTAAACTCACTGATGACTAAAGCCCATAAATGTCCTTGTATCACAATTAGCCCAGTGCTTGCTTGACCAAAACACTGGGCATAATTACCTGGCCAAGTGACACATTGGCCTAACCCTCACAGTCCACCCCTTATCAACTCGGCAAACATGCACATTATCTTAAACCATACTTAGTCTCTAAGTGAAAACAATAACAGACATGCATATAGATATATAAATATCTATATGCATATAGATATATATTTCTGCCTAACAGTGTTCATCTCTCCTGTGTACAACCGTAAATGCATTAATCCCTACAGAATAGGGTGCAAGTCTTTGGGTAATATTCACTCTTAAACTTGACATCCTTAAATATTATGACATGAAACTAATACAACTTGTCATATGATAAGGGAAGAGGTTGGGGAAAAAAACAAAGAAATTTGTTTTGTGTACATATATAATCATATTCATAATGAAACAAGGAAGAAAGATTCATGACAATTACGGTCCTCATTTCTGTAATTGGACATGTGGATGAAGTTCATATTTATCACTAACCATCTTCCATTACCCATTCCATGTTCCCATTACCCTCAGTAAGCACTTCAACTGGCTGTGGTTCTTTGCCTGGTGGGGTGACCCAAACTTTCATTCCTGAAGATTCTGGGCCATTGTTAGTCCTGCTTGGATTGGGTTGTTGCAATTTTCCATTGCCTTTAATCACAGGGCATGGCAGTACTAGGAGATGCCCTAGAGGATCTCCTGTATTCCAGGCAAACTCTTCTTTACCCCCATTATATAGATGCAGTCCTATTTCCCCTTGATAGTCAAGATCAATCGCTCCAGCCAGTACAGTAATTCCCTTCTTTGCCTGTTGATTCACAGGTAAGAGGAGTCCCAAGTGGCCAGGTGGCAGTCTTAACTTCCAGTTCAATGGAATCATTGTGCTCCCTTTGGGACTAAAACCTGTAGACCAGCAGAGCTTAAGGTTGCAGCAACAGGAAGCAAAAATTTTCCTAGTGGGTCACTAGGGGTAATAGTGAGTGGTGCCACTCCCATTTCCACCCTTTGATTCCTGGATCCATGAATCCTGGTTATGGGAGAAACAGCACCATAGAATGGATGCTGATTTAGAGCACACATTGCCCCAGCTCTGCAAGGTATTGCCACTGAGTTGGCACCGTAATTGAGTCTTCAAAAGGCAATTCCACTGTTTTATCAATCCAGCTGCTTCAGGGTGATGGGGAACATGATAAGACCAGTGAATTCCATGGGCATGTGCCCATTCCCGCACATCATTTGTTGTGAAATGGGTTCCTTGATCAGAAGCAATGCTATGTGGAATGCCATGGCGGAAGATAAGACATTTTGCAAGTCCACGGATGGTAGTTTTGGAAGAAGCATTGCGTGCTGGAAATGCAAACCCATATCCAGAGTATGTGTCAATTCCAGTTAAAAGAAACTGCTGTCCCTTCCATGGTGGAAGTGGCCCAATGTAGTCAACCTGCCACTAGGTAGCAGGCTGGTCACCTCGGGGAATGGTGCCATATCGGGGGCTTGGTGTGGGTCTCTGCTGCAGGCAGATTGGACACTCAGCAGTGGCTGTAGCCAAGTCAGCCTTGGTGAGGGGAAGTCCATGTTGCTGAGCCCATGCATAACCTCCATCCTTACCTCCATGGACACTTTGTTCATGAGCCCATTGGGCAATGACAGGAGTGGCTGGGGAAAGAGGTTGAGCATTAGCCACAGAGTGGGTCATCTTATCCACTTGATTATTAAACTCTTCCTCTGCTGAAGTCACCCTCTGGTGAGCATTCACGTGGGACACAAATATTTTCATGTTTTTTGCCCACTCAGAAAGGTCTATCCACATACTTCTTCCCCAGACCTCTTTGTCACCAATTTTCCAATCATGTTCCTTCCAAGTCCCTGACCATCCAGCCAAACCATTGGCAACAGCCCATGAATCAGTGTACAAATGCAACTCTGGCCATTTCTTCTTCCAAGCAAAATGAACAACCAGGTGCACTGCTTGAAGTTCTGCCCACTGGGAGGATTTGCCCACACCACTATCCTTCAGGGATGTCCCAGGAAAGGGCTGCAGTGCTGCAGCTATCCACTTTTGGGTGGTACCTGCATAACGTGCAGAACCATCTGTAAACCAGGCCCGAGTTTTCTCTTCCTCAGTCAACTGATTGTAAGGGACTCCCCAAGAGGCCAAAGCTGTGGGCTGGGAAAGAGAAGGTAACATGGCAGGGGTGGTGACCATGGGCGTTTGGGCTACTTCCTTATGTAACTTACTTATGCCTTCAGAACCTGCTTGAGCCCTATCTCATATATACCACTTCCACTTTATTATGGAGTGCTGCTGAGCATGCTGAACTTTATGGTTTCGTGGGTCAGACAATACCCAGCTCATGATAGGCAATTCAGGTCTCACAGTAACTTTATGGCCCATGGTTAAGCATTCAGTCTCTGCTAAGGTCCAGTAGCAGGCCAAAAGCTGTTTCTCAAAAGGAGAGTAGTTATTTGCAGAGGATGTCAGGACTTTGCTCCAAAATCCTAAGGGTCTGCGTTGTGATCCTCCTATAGGGGCCTGCCAAAGTCTCCAGACAGCATCTCTATTTGCCTCTGAAACTTCCAGCACCATTGGATCTGCTGGATCATATGGCCCAAGCAGTAGTGCAACTTGCACAGCAGCCTGGACCTGTCAGAGAGCCTCTTCTTGTTCTGGTCCCCAGTCAAAACTAGTAGCTTTTCTGGTCACTCTGTAAATGGACGAGAGTAGCACACCCAAATGAGGAATGTGTTGTCTCCAAAATCCGAAGAGATCAGCTAAGCATTGTGCCTCTTTTTTGGTCATAGGAGGGGCCGGATGCAACAGCTTATCCTTCACTTTAGAAGGGATATCTCGACATGCTCCATACCACTGGACACCTAGAAATTTCACTGAGTTGGAAGGCCCCTGTATTTTTGTTGGATTTATCTCCCACCTTCTCTCATGCAAATGCCTTCCCAATAAGTTTATAGTTTTTGCTTCTTTTTGCTCACTAGGTCCTATCAACATGATACCATCAATATAATGGACGAGTGTGATTTCTTGTGGGAGGGAGAGATGATCAAGGTGCCTGCAGACAATATTATGACAGAGGGCTAGAGAGTTGATATACCCCTGAGGCAGAACAGTGAAGGTATACTGTTGGCCTTGCCAGCTGAAAGCAAACTGTTTTTGGTGGTCTTTACTAGTGGCAATTGAGAAAAAAGCATTTGCCAGATCAACAGCTGCATACTAGGTACCAGGTTATGTGTTGATTTGCTCGAGCAATGATACCACATCTGGGACAGCAGCTGCAATTGGAGTCACCACCTAGTTAAGTTTACAATAATCTACTGTCATCCTCCAAGATCCATCTGTTTTCTGCACAGGCCAAATAGGAGAGCTGAATGGGGATGCGGTGGTAATCACCAGCCCTGCATCCTTCAAATCCTTGATGGTGGCACTAATCTCTGCAATCCTTCCAGAATCCAGTATTGCCTTTGATTTAATATTTTGCCAGATAGGGGCAGTTCTAGTGGCTTCCACTTGGCCTTTCCAACCATAATAGCCCTCACTCCACAAGTCGGGGATCCAATGTGGGGATTCTGACAGTTACTGAGTATGTCTATTCCAATTATGATTTCTGGAAATGGGGAAATAACCACAGAATGGTTTCGGGGACTCACAGGACCCACTGTGAGACGGACCTGAGCTAAAACTCCATCAATCACCTGACCTCCATAAGCCTGTACTCTGACTGGTGGACCACAGTGACGTTTTGGGTCTCCTGGAATTAATGTTATTTCTGAGCCAGTGTCTAATTGTTCCTGAAATGTCTGATCATTTCCTTTTCCCCAGTGCACACTTACTCTGGTAAAAGACCAAAGGTCTCCTTGGGGAAAGGTGGGAGGAAGATTAACAGTATAAATTTTTGGCAGTTTAACAGGATCCTTCCCCAAGGAAACCTGGCCTTCTCTTCATTCAAGGGGCTCTGGGTCTGTAAACTGTCTCAAGTCTGGGAACTGATTAAGGGGCCGTGATTCTCTGCATCTCTAATCTGAGTTAGGGTTTTGTTCACTTGACCTAGAACTCTTCTCCTTATATAGATCCAGAAGAAATTTAGTAGACTGCCCATCTATTTGACTTCTAGGTACCCCATGATCCATTAGCCAATGCCATAACTCTATGTGACTCAGACTATTTTGAGTGCTACTTTGAATCTGCCTTTCATTGTTGTAGCCACGCCTAACTCATCTTTGGTGATTAACTGCCAGTACTTGACTTTTCACCGGAACGAGATCCGATCATCTCCATAATGTTTAAAGATTCTAATTCCATTACAACCCTCGCTACAGTAATATCTGGACTACAGAGGACAACAACCACAGAGCTCTTCAAAGAAGATGGGGTTAGTCTTACAAATTTATTCCTCACAGTCCTGGTTAAAGATATGTCCTCTGGACATTCCTGGGGTGGGTGGGCAGGTCTTAACTGGTAAACCATTTTATCATTCTAGTCTCTCTTAGCCTTTGAATTCCCTCTTCTACTGTATACCAGAGCAAATCGGGCGTCTCAACCTCAGACATGGTAGGCCATCGTCTGGTCCATGTTTCAGTCAGCCACCCTAACAAACTGTTAGAGCCCTTTCTAACCCTTTGAGCTACAGCATTGAATCCAGAATTTCTGCTTAGTGGGCCCATATCAATAAATTCAGAATGATCCAACTTTATATTCCTTCCAACATTATCCCATACCCTTAGTATCCATTCCCACACGTATTCCCCTCATTTCTTCTATATAATTTGGAAAACTCATGCAGTTCTTTCAACAGTATAGTGTACTTCCTCATGGATTATACTTTGTATTTCACCTTTGGGGGCTTGTTGTGATTTTAGACTAGTAATAGGTCTGGAAGACAAGAGAGATGGTGGGGGTGGGTAAGGAGAAGGATTAGAAATGTCTTGCAAGCTGCTGACCTCAGGGCATTCCTTTGTGTTTTCTTATGGTGAGACAGGATTAATCTCTTCAGGCTGGGGTCAGAAGGCAGATTCCTCAGGGGGAGGGTGGAGCCTTGGCAGTACATGCTAGAGTTTGGTTGGTACTTACCTCAGGGCTGGGAGGAGGTCCAGACTCCCTGGGGCAGGCCAGAAGCTGGGCAGTGCAGGCTTCAGTTTGGCTGGTACCCACTTCAGGGCTGGAAGGAGGTCCGAACTCCCTGGGGCAAGCTGGAGGCTGGGTGACACAATGTTGACAAGGTCTGGTCTCCGCAGGGTAGGCCATGGCAGATTTATCTTGTAAAGTCTCAGCTTAATTTAAGGTCCAGTGTCCCCACCAATATTATCATCATCCCATATGTCTCCATCCCAATCCTCTAGGTTCTACTCCTTTCCAATCAATGCCTTCACTTTAACCACGGAAACCCTGCGGGATTGAGATTTTAGTTTCCTTTGTAACTCTGCTACTCGGACAATGAGAGTTTGAGTTTGGTTCTCAGATATTTGAAGCCTGTGGCTGCAGGAGACAAGATTTTCTTTCAGAGCACACATAGAAACTTTTACATCATTCATGTGGCATTTAAGTTTCAAATTTGAAGCCTTTAGCTCATCTCTTTCTTTTGTGACTGTATCCAGAGTATCCAGCCAACATCATTACACCTTTGACTCCACAAAACTCTGTTAACATGTTGAAAACACTCTCACCTAGATCCTTGCTTCTTATAAGCGTGGAGGTAGGGGAATTCAGTGATGCCATTCTGCATATCTCTATTGCCAACTCATACCATGGACTGTTAGTGGCCTCTTCATTACTGGAAAGGGAGTCATTAGTACCTTTGAGTCCAATTAGAGTAGAGAGCCGATTGCAAAACTCCCAGAACCACCTCAGACATCCCATGTTTAAGATTCTGTTCCTCAAGAACCATTCCCAGTACCAAGCTCAAGGGAAACAGAATCAACAGGAGATAATCTATAAATAGTATGAGATTTTATGAGAGTCTCTCATGTGACCGTGGGTATGCACAAGTCCAGCTTCCACAGGCAGGCTGCAAACCCAGGGGCTCGGATGAAAGTCCAATAAAGGTGTTTGAGGAGCTTCCGGGAGACATTGGCTGTCCAAAGATGAGGTGGGGAATTCTTTCTGAAAGCTGAAATCACTTCCCCTTTTAAGTCATTCAACTGATTGGATAAAGTGTCACTCATTGCTGATAGCAATCTTCCTGGTTGATGTAGATGTAATCAGCTATCTATGCAGTAAACTCACTGGTAACTAAAGTCCATAAATGTCCTTGTATTAAATTAGCCCAGTGCTTGCTTGACCAAACAACTAGGCACAATTACCTGGCTGAGCTGACACATTAGCCTAACCATCACAGGAAGTTTCGGAGAATGGGACCCTTGTGATAACATGTATTTTGCTTCTCTTCTCACAGATTTTAAAACCTGTCTTGGTTTAGGTTTGTTTCAAAGGGGTTCTTCCAAGATCAGCTGTCCCTGGCTTTGTAGAAAGGAAGCTACCACCTTCCAAATTAAATTGCAGTGAGCTTTCCCAGTCTTATTTTGGGATATGTTCAGAGGATGTTAGCCAATTCTACTTTAATACAAAAGGAGTCTGAAAATAAAATGTATTTTAATCCTTGTTGCTTAAAGAAATTACAACTCTATGCTATTTTGTAAGAGGGAGTGAAAAGTGGAAACACAAATCAGAAAACAGTACCAGGAAATCAAACAACTCAGTGATGAAAACCCACAAAGGTTAGGAACCACTGGTGTGGTAGATTGAATTATATACCCCAACATGGACATATTCTTAATCTTAATCTTCATTTCTGTCAATGTGAACCCATTGTAAATAGAAACTCTTGAAAATAGTTTTGGTAAGTTGTGGCTGCAGTAAATGAGGGTGAGTTTTGATCCATATAACTGGAGGCCTTACAAAGAGAAGAAACCAGGAGCCAGAAGTTGGAGAAGACTACACAAAAAGAATCTGGAAGTCAGTGGAAACCTGAAGAGCTGATGAGAGGAGAAGGCACTGCCATATGATGGGAGGCAAAGATACAAGCCAAGGAACCCCAAGGATTGTTGGCAGTCAGCACCAGAACACGGCAAATTCTGGGAGAAAGCAAGCCTTGCCAGGGTCCAGCCCTGACACAGGAGGGGTAGGGGAACGAAGGTGAGGATCGGAGTCGACGAGAACAAAAAACACATATCGGAATGGATTAGGTGATCATGAGAGAAGGCGGCTCTCTTGTTTATTTCAGATTGCTCCTTTTATACTAGATGATATCTGATTTTTTAATTTTGGCACAACAACAATATCTTATAAGAAAAATCAGGGTTCAAAAGAAATTCATCATTGGACAGATATTAGTAAGTACAATTACAACTTTTCACACTTGAAAACATCCTGGAATTTCAGACCTTTTTGCACACTTCAGTGCTTGCAGGCCCAATCATGATTTGTTTGCCTATCACCTAAGGCGCCTACAAGCATTTTACCTGTCCTGATAATAAGTGACTTCTATGAAAGACATCCTGACAATAGCCCTGACAATCGCATATCTCAGAGGGATTGTGCAGAAGGTTTACAGGGTCTCAAGACCCCCAAGCTGCTGAGTAATTACGACAATGGGTATGCCATCCAGGGGGTACAGGAATCCATTTTAATGGCCTTGCTGGATTTTCTTCAAGGCATAGGCCATGAATACAAGTTAATGCTTTACTATTCCTTTCTTTAGAACTATTACTCTTAGTACTTAGTTTCCTGCCTGAACAGACTGGTGAACTTAAGACCTATGGATCATAAGAATAGGAGCAATTGTTCTCATTATAGGCCATGGCTTGATTATCAGGAACAAGAACAACTGGTGACTTAGCAATAGTCAACGTGACATTTCTTCCATGGGTTTCAAGCATGTGTAATTTAGTCATTTCAGTATAGAAAGAAGTTAAGGCTGCAGCCACCCCAATAAACAAAATTACATTGAGAGAGAGGTCACGATAACCAAACAAGGTGGCGTTGCCTTGCAAACATCCACATTTCCCTAGGCCATGTCCAGAGTCTTTGCTGCTAGACAGGTAGGCTCTTGTTATGGCTCCCGACAAAGCCTTGCTGATATTTTGATTTTGGACATCTTCTAGCCTCCTGTTGTTAAGCCAAAACCAGTTTGTAGTCTTTATGATAGCAGCTCTGGCAAACTCAGACAGCTAGTTGGTTTACATAATTTACATTTCTTTCAACCGTACATTTATTGATGAGAATCTAAGTATACCTTGGCTAGTTGTTGGAATTAAATTGGATCAAGACATGTGAAAAATCTGCTCACAGTTTTAGAGAGATTACTGTGCTGTGAGGGGGTTTATTTTATTGATCCTGTTTTATTACTTTGAAAATGGAAAGGCCAGGCTTTTGTCAATCACGTGAAAAAAGGAAAGCAAAGTCCAACAGTTCCTTTAACTTGCCTGGAGGAAGGCAAAATAATCTACAACAAAAGAAAATGAAAATAACTTTTTAAGTGGCTTTTGTTACCAGTTAGAAATGTACTCTTGTTGTCATTTTCCCCAAAGTAGAAAGTCTATCAACTTAATCATATAAAAGAATACTAGTTTTATTCTGAATAAATATGCTTCTGTTAATTAAATGTATTGACCTGTGTAGTTATTCATATTTACTATCTGATGTCAAACACTGGTGTATGAGCCTAACTAAAAAACATGTTTTCAATTTAAAAAGCAATATTTTTGCTGTTCTTCAGGTACTATCATATATTAATTCTTTAGTCTGTAGCTATACTTTGAGTTTAATACTTTTTTGAAAACTGAAAAAAGTTTCATCCTTCAATTCACACTCCCAAACATTAGGCACTGTACCAGAAATCTCTTGGCTTTTATAAAGGGTATTTATTTTGGGGTAGAAGCTTACAGTTACAAGGCCCTAAAGAGTCCAACTCAAGGTACCATAAGAGGAACTTCTTCACCAAAATCTGCTGCCCTGTGTTGAAGCAAGATGCAGGGTTCAGCCTTCCTCTTTCCTCTTAAGGCTCCTTGGGGCCA
>JAQZBX010006111.1:6496-21142 GCA_029593785.1 Cabassous unicinctus | reverse complement strand
CTCCTTGATTGAGTGTCTGTTTATGTAGCCCAAAGGGCACAAGGACTCAAACTGAGTCACCCTAATGACATGGTCGAATCAAATCCTTAATCTTAACATAATTTAATCAAAGCCATCTCAGCTCAATCTAATACAATCAAAGGGTATCACACCCAGAGGAATAGAGACCAGTTTACAAACATAATCAAATATCTTTTTTGGAATTCATAAATAACATCAAACTGCTACAGGCACTATCACAATCTAGTCTTTAGTCTAAGAATATTTTGGGATATCTTTTCCTTTCTCTGTTGAACAAAAAATTCTCTTCCTATGTAAAATGAATTTGTTAAAAGATTTATTAGAGGATGCTGTTAATGACATCTTGTTAAATTTTTAAAAATGTTTTTTCATTTAAAAATTTATTGAAGTATATCATTTGTACATGAACGTACCTAAACAATAAGTGTATAGTAATTTGTGAACTTACAAAACAAACATGCATAACATCATACAGGGTTCCCATAATCACCCTACAACCAATACCTTGCATTGTTGTGAAACATTTGTAACAAATTAAGAAAGAGCATCATCAAAGTATTACTACTAACTATAGTCCATATCTTACATTTGTATTTTCCCCCTACCCACCTGATTATTATTTTTTGTTCATAAACCATACAATTTATCTAAAGTGGACAATCAATGGCATATAAAGAAAAAAACAAAAAAAAACAAACCACTATCATAGCCATAGGTTAGTGCTACTAATTACAAATGCCATGATGTGCTTTCACCATTTCTATTAATTTCCAAACATTTGCAAACAACTTTTTACCAATTCTGCACAGATTAAACCTCAGCTTTCCATTCTCTAACCACATTCTGTTCTCTGGTGACATGTTCTAGGTTTTAACTCCATGAGTTTGCTCATTATATTTAGTTTATAATAACAAAATCATACAATGTTTTTTCTTTTTTGCCTGGTTGCTTCACTCAACATAATATCCTCCAGGTTCATCCATGTTGTGATATGCTTCTTGACTTCATTTTTTCTTATAGCTGAGTAATATTTCATCATGTATATATATCACATTTTATTTATCCATTCGTCAGTTGATGGGCACCTGGGTTATTTCCATCTTTTGGCAATTGTGAATAACGCCGTTACGAATGTTGGTGTGTTCATGTCACTGCTCTCAGTTCTTCTGGGTATACACCTAGTAGTGATATTGCCAGGTCACATGGCAGATCTATATCTAACTTCCTTATGAACCACAAAACACACTTCCACAAGTGGCTGTAACATTCTACATTCCCACCAACAGTGAATAGCGTTCCTCTCTCTCCACATCCTCTCCAATACTTGCAGTTTTCTGTTGTTGTTTTTTTTCCAAAATGATATGAAATGATATCTCATAGCTTTGATTAGCATTTCCTTAATAGCCAGTGATTTAGAACATTTTTTCATGTGTTTTTTTCACCATTTGTATTTCTTCTTTAGAAAAATGTCTATTCAAGTCTTTGCCCATTTAAAAAAATCTGGTCTTTGGTCTTTTTATTGTTGAGTTGTAGGATCTCTTTATATATCATGGATTTTAGACTCTTGTTGGATGTGATTTTCAAATATTTTCTCCCACAGAGTAGGCTGCCTTTATCCCCTCATCAAAAAGTCCTTTGAGGTGCAGAAGTGTTTAATTTTGAGGAGGTCCCATTTATCTACTTTTTTCTTTTGTTGCTGATGCTTTGGGTATAAGGTTTAAGAGACCTCCAACTACTACAAGGTCTTTTAGATGTTTCCTTACATTATCTGGCTTTTATGTTAGCTCTGATACATTTTGGGTTGATTCTTGTATAGGGAGTGAGTAGGGGTTCTCTTTCATTCTTTTGTTTATGGATCCAGTTCTCCTAGCACCATTTTTTGAAGAGACTCTTATGTCCCAGAAAAGTGAACTTGGTAGCCTTACCAAAAATCAGTTGACCACAGAGGTGCAGGTCTATTTCTGAACTCTCAATTCAATTCCACTGAGTAATGTGCATATCTTTATTCTAATACCATGCTGTTTTGACCACTGTGGCTTTATAATACACTTCAAGGTCAGGAAGTGTGAGTCCTCCAACTTTGCTCTTCTTTTTTCAGGATATTTTTAGCTATTCAGGACCACTTTCCCTTCAAAATAAATTTTATAATTGCCTTTTTTATTTCTGTAAAGTAGGCTATTGGAATTTTGGTTGGTATTGCATTGAATCTATAAATCAGTTTGGGTAGAATTGATATCTTCATGATGCTTAGTCTTCTAATCCATGAACATGGAATGTCCTTCCACTTGTTTAGGTCTTCTTTGATTTCTTTTAGCAGTGTTTTGTAGTTTTCTAAACACAAATCCTTTACATTTGGGGTCAAATTAATTCCAAGATATTTGAATCTTTTTGATGCTTTTGTAAATGGAACTTTTTCTCGATTTCTTCTTCAGCTTGCTCATTACTAGTGTATAGAAACACTACTGATTTTTGTGTGTTGATCTTGTATCCTGCCACTTTACTGAATTCATTTATTAGCTCTAAGAGCTTTGTTATAGATATTTCAGAATTTTCTAAACATAGGATCAAGTCATCTGCAAATAGTGAGAGTTTTACTTTCTCTTTTCCGGTTTGGATGCCTTTTATTTCTTTTTCTTGCCTATTTGCTCTAGCTGAAACTTCTAGAACAATGTTGAATAACAGTGGTGACAGTGGGCATCCTTGTCTTGTTCCTTGTCTTAGAGGGAAAGCTTTCAACCTTTCCCCTTTGAGTCTGATGTTGGCTGTGGGATTTTCATATATGCCCATTTTTATGTTGAGGAACTTTCCTTCTATACTTATCTTTTAGAGTGTTTTTATCAAGAAAGGATGCTGGATTTTGTCAAATGCTTTTTCTGCAACAATCAATATGATCTTTTGTTTTTTTCCCTTTGATTTGTTAATGTAGGATATTAACAATTGATTTTCTTATCTTGAACCAGCCTTGAATACCAGGAATAAAACCCACTTGATCGTGATGTATAATTCTTTTATTATGCTTTTATTATTGCAAAAATTTGCAAGTATTTTGTTGAGAATTTTTGCAACTATGTTCATTAGAGAGATTGGTCTATAATTTTCTTTTCTTGTAGTATCTTTATCTGCCTTTGGTATTAGGGTGATGTTGGCTTCATAAAATATATTAGATAATTTTCCCTCATTTTCAATTTTTTGGAAGAGTTTAAACAGGATTGGTATTAATTCTTCTCGAAAGGGTTGGTAGAATTCACATGTGAAGACATCTGGTCCTAGACTTTCTTTGTTGGAAGATTTTTGATGACTGATTCAATCTCTTTACTTGTGTTTCATTTGTTGAGCCTCTGTATTTCTTGTAGAGTTGATATACATCATCTCTGCATTTCTAGGAATTTATCCATTTCATCTAGGTTGTCTAATTTTTGGTATATGATCTTTTTCATTTCTGTGGGGTCAGTCATAATGCCCCCTTCTCATTCCCGACTTTATTTACTTTTGTATTCTCTCTTTTTTTCTTTGCTAGTCTAGCTAAGGTTTTGTTGATTTATTGATCTTTTCAAAGAACCAGCTTTTGGTTTTATTGATTTTCTCTATTTTCTTTTCTTCTCAATTTCATTTATATCTGCTTTAATCTTTATTATTTCTTTCTGTTTGTTTTGGGATTGGTTTGCTATTCTTTTTCTAGTTTCTTCAAGCGTTCAGTTAGGTCTTTAATTTTAACTCTTTCTTCTCTTTTAATATAGGCATTTAGGGCTATAAATCTCCCTCTCAGCACTGCCCTCACTGTATCCCATATGTTTTGCTAAGTTGTATTCTCATTTTCATTCATCTTGAGCTATCTACCAATTTCTCTTGCAATTTCTTCTTTGACCCACTGATTGTTTATGAGTATTGTTTAGCCTCCATATATTTGTGAATTTACCCCTTTCCCATCTATCATTGATTTCCAGCTTCATTCCATTATGATCAGAGAAGGTGCTTTGTATAAATTCAATCTTCTTAAATTTATTAAGAGCTGTTTTGTGGCTCAGTGTGTGGTCTATCTTGGGAAAAGATACAGGAGCACTTGAGAAGAATGTGTAGCCTGCTGATTTGGGGTGCAACGTTCTGTATATATCTGTCAGATCCAGCTCAATTATATATTGTTCAAGAACTCTGTTTCCTTGTTGATCTTCTGTCTAGTTGTTCTCTCTAATGATGTGTCATGTTGAAGTCTCCAACTATTACAGTAGAGATGTCCATTTTACCAGAGTTTGTCTCATGTATTTTGGGGCACCCTGGTTAGGTACATAGATACTTATGATTGTTATTCCTTCCTGGTGGATTGTCCCTTTTATTAATATATAATGGCCTTCTGCATTTCTTATTGTTTTTTTGCATTTAAAGTCTTTTTGTCTGACATCTTTTCATGCACTTTTCTGGTCTGCCAACAGACCACTCAGCTCAGACCCCAAATGCTAAGGGGGAATGCATTCAGAGTAACCCCACCCTGCCTGGTGGAACAGAAGTAATGTCCTCAGGGCGGGCCAAGTCTGCAAACAAACTTTTTCAGATGCTGTTCTCCCCACTTTGCTGGCTACACCCTTCCTCCTTCCGAGTCCTCAGCCACCAGCCTAGGGCAGTAGGGAGAGTGTTTGAGAAGGCAAGTTCTCTTTAGCTTCCTGCCAGCTCTCAGGGCAAACAATGTCGTGGCCCCACCTGGCCTGGAATTGTGCAATCCCTCCAATACAGCAGACCAAGTTTGCTGGCCAAAATCTGAATTTGCTGTAGGCTATGTCTCTACCTCCCCCTGCCTCTTGGGGAAGAGGACCCCTGCAACCCTTTCAGTATGCAGCCACCTGCCAGGGGCCAGACCCGCTGCTGTTTGCTTGAGGGTGGGGGGATGGACACCAGTAGCTGCTGCTGCAGCTTTTCTCATGGACTTTTTCCAACCAGTTGAGACTCCTTTCCTTCCCCGCTCTCTCCTCTGGGTGGTGTCTAGCCTTCCTCTGGTGTCCTAAGCCCCAGAACAGCCCTCCAGATAATCTCTGCCTGTCCTCTAGCTATTTTTCTGGAAGAGAAATGGTCCCTCTGCCTCTCTAATCCTCCAGCTTTCTGGAAGTCCTGTTAATGGCATCTTACTGTGATTACTAGCAGAAAACTTCTTTAGGAAGTTTAGAAAATAACATTTAATTTGGCTATTTTTTTCTGATTATAAAACAGAATGTTTTTTTATGGATTGACTCATGTCCCCCATAAAGACCTGTTCAAGTCCTAACCCCTGGTCCTGTGGAGGTGAACTCATTTGTACATGGGGTCTTTGAAGATATTAGGTAAGGTGAAGCCAAACTGAACCAGGGTGTGTCTTAATCCAGTTTGACTGGAGTCCTTATAAGCTGAGGCAACGTGGGCACAAAGTTAGTAGGAGACAGTTGCCAGGAGAGATGCAGTTGATGGAGGCAGAAATTGTGTTACCGACTGCTGGCAAGCCACCACCGGAACACAGAGACTACAGAGAAAGCATGGCTGCCAACAGCTTGATTTTGGACTTTTAGCCTCCAAAATTGTTAGATAATATATTCCTGTTGTTTAAGCCAACCAGCCTGTAGTATTTGTTATAGCAGCCTTGAAAAACTAAGTCAATATTTATAGAAGAAAATTTGGAAAACACCAAACAGTATAAAAAGGAACACCAGAGACATACTTGCCCCTCTCCTCATGTGACGTAAATCCTTTCAGTTGTTATTTATACATCGGTAGATGTAGACACCTAGTCACTTTAAAATGGAACCACTCAAGACAGAGTGTTTGAAATCTGCATTTTTTTTCTTAATATAATGTAAACAGTTTTCCAAAAACATTAGTCTTTTTCAATTTCATGCTTAGTGACTACATGATTTTCCATTTTATGGATGTTCTATTTACTTAACCAATCTCCTTTTGTTGGACCTCTAGTTTATTTTGCTTTTTTTTGTTATTATAATTAACACTATGATGAGTGAGCCTTGTACATAAATCATTTTACACATTTTTGTTTATTTCCATGGGCTAAATCCTTCAAGGAATCACTGGATCCATTAGTATGAATCAGAAAAATAATTTCTTAGCCACACCACACAAAGTTTAAAAATTAACCTCAAAGGAACCAAACTATGGAGAAATCACTCAGTTTCTCAAATTAAAAACCTTATTATATTCCATAGAGTGTGAGGGGAGGTAGGGCTTTTAGGCAAAGGGAAAACCCATATTCCATGCCCACATGTATGACAAATAGGAAATGTCAGTAATTCAGTTAGACTGGAGCTTGGGTGCTAAAAGGCTAGTAGTGGTGAGGGAGTCTGGGCCAGAAGAAGAACAAACTCAAGTGTCATGCAAAGACTTGGGTCTTATTCTGCAGAAGATGACAGTCATGAAATGGGCTTAAGTATTTGTGCAATAGCTCAGCCTTTCATTTGAGAAAGGTAACTTTGGATAGCCTGGAGGGACACCGTTAGGGGCAAGAGGAGCCTTTTACAATAGTCCAGGACCTGAACTAGGAAGTTGTAATGGAGCTATTGAGGAGAAAAACACATTTCATATCTTGAACTGAAGAATTTAGGGCTAAATTAGAGGAGGAGAGAGAGAGAGAAAGAGAAAATGGAAGAAAATACTGTGTTGGTTCAGGTCCTTCAAGAAGCAGTTTCTATGAAGGAATTAGATGCTGCTGTGGAGTGAATTATGTCCCCCCAAAAGATATATTCAAGTCCTAATCCCTGGAATCTGTGAACATGACCTGATTTGGAAATAATATCTAGGCAGATATAATTAGTTAAGACAAGGTAATGCTGGATTAGTGTGAACCTAATCCAATGTGAATGTTGTCCTTATAGGAAGAGGGAAATTTGGACACAGAGACATAGACAGAAAGATAGTAAAATTAGAATTATGCTGCCGCAAACCAAGGAACACCAAGGATTCTTGTAACTGCCAAAGCTAGGAAGAGGGAAGGAAGGATCTTCTCTAGAGCCTTCAGAGAGAGCATGGGGTTGCTGACACCTTGATTTTGGATTTCTGGCCTCTAGAATTGTGAAAGAATAAAATTTATTTTGTTTTAAACCACTTAGTATGTAGTACTTTGTTACGGCAACCCTGAGAAATTGATACAGATGCCAAGAGATTTAGAGGAAATGCTTATATGGGATAAAGGATAAGGGAGAGGTTCTGTGAAAAGGTAGAAACAAGGTAGAATTGGGTAGGAAGAGCTCTAGACTGCAGCACAGTTCTGAGAAAGTTTTCACCAGGCGGCAGGGTGTCTGAGCAAATGTTGCTTATTGGAAGGGACCATCTCATTCCTGCCTGGTATGGGCCCACCATGCTCAGTCATTGGGAGCAGCTTGGGGGGCGCATGACCTGGGCGTGAAGCCAATGGTGGATCCAAAGAAGGCAGAGACTAGGGCTCAGTCAATAATATTCCTCCTTGAAGGCCTGAGATTCCCAAGTCCATGGCACCACAGATGTTAAACTGCTTTCTGACTTGAAAAATATTTCTTTTTGGGGAAGAAATCACAGTATTATAGAAAGAAAAAGAACATCTGAATTAAGTGGTAACTGTTTTGCTTTCTGACTCCACCAATTTCTAACTGTGGGAACTTGGAGGAGTGAAGTAAATTCTCTGAGCTTCAAGTTTTTCAACCATAAAATGGGAATTAGGAATACATACTTCACACAGATTTGTTGAAGTTTAAATGACACTTTACGTATATGGCACATGATAGATATTCAGTGGTTATTCGATTCCTAATACCTGGAAAAAATTTTGTCTTATCATTTGAAATGTGACATATCCAGAATGTGTAGGCATACCCCTTTCTTCTTTCTGCTTGTGCTCAATGCAGAAACTCTTTCAATCTCGGCACTGGTAGAGAAACCATGCATTTGTCTTCCTAGCATGCTTATTTTTATTCTGGGTCCCACACTATTAATGGGCAAAAACCCCAGGAGCTAAGAAGGTATTGCCCAAATGGCCAGAGGTACTGGCATCTTTGACATATCTTGGAGTCATTACAATTCCAGATAAAGATAGTCTGAGTATGGCTAATGCAACATTGTTCAAGTAAAAAACAGAGGTCTTTTAAAAGATTTTAACTTTTAACTAGTAAGATTCAGAATAAAGTTACTGTAACTAAATGTAGTTGTTGTTTTTTAATTCAAGAAGTTGAGGGTTTACAGAAAAATCATCACAAAATACAGGCTTGCCACATACCATCCTATTATTAACACCTGGCATTAGTGTGGTATATTTGTTACATTTGATGAGGCACATTTAAAAATTATATTAACTATAGTCAGTGGTTCACTGTTTGTGTTTTACAGTTTTATTTTATTTTTCCTGTATATCTCAATCAGAGAGTGAGGGGGTGAATCCCAAGCACTGATAGTTTTTACAAAGCTCCCAGGTGATTCTATTATGCAGCCAGTCTTGAGAACCACTGGTCTTGATCAGGAAGTATTGCCTTCTTTGGTGTGTCACTGTTAAATATTTATGCACATTTGTTTTAGTTATGTATTTGTTTCTTAAAGCACAATTGAGATTAAAAGCATGTTCTTCTCAATACCACTGAGCCACTCTGCTGGAGCCCAAAAGTATTTGGCAACATGGACACCCTGGACGCATAGCTACTTAATTGCTTTTAAACTACCTGGGCAATAGAGAATCAATAGCCTTGTGTACCCAAACCTAACAGCTCAGGTCAAAGCTTTGGGAGGTGTGAGGGGAAAATAATAACTTCATGCCCCTCTTGTGTTGTCAGAAACACATTGCATAGATACTAATGAAAACCTAAGTCCACTGAATTTGGCAAATTGCTTTGGAAAAAAATAATTCCCATTAGCACACTATTCAAAGTTTTGAGCACTACACTGAAACAATATAATTTTCTAAGACAATTTAGAATCAATGTGTAGGGGGAATAATTTGGCTTAGCTACCTTTTTAATCCTTCAGGTATTATATTAGTCAGATAAAGGGGTGCTTATGCAAAACACCAAAAATCTGTGGGCTTTTATAAAGGGTTTTTATTTGGGGTAGAAGCTTACAGTCACAAGGCCATAAAGTAAAGGTTACTTCCCTCACCAAAGTCTGTTGCCACATGTTGGAGCAAGATGGCTGCCGGTCTCTGCAAGGGTTCAGGCTTCCTCTTCCTCTTAAGGCTCCGCTGGTCCCAGATCCTTCTGTTCTCAGCTGTAGGTTAGCATAAGGCTTTTCTCTCTCCCCAGGGCTCATTTTTTCCCAGGCTCAGCTGTTCTGCTTTCTTCACAAGGTCAGCTGTAAATTATCAGGATCATTCTCTTCTAGGGGCCTCTGCCGTGTCTAATGGTGCCTTCTCTCTTTCCTCTGTGTTCTTCTCCTGTGTATTTACTTCCTGGGGCTCCAGCATCAAAACTCCAACTGTCTCCTCTGCTGTGTTGTTTTTTCTGTTAGTTTCTCTGTGAATCCCCATCCTACTGACATGGCCGAATCAAAGCCCTCATCATAATTTTACCAAGTAAAAGTGAAACCTCTGAAGTTAATATAATCTAATATGCCCAGAGGAGCATACCAGTTTACAAACATAATCCAGTATCTGTCTTTGGAATTCGTAAATAATATCAAAGTGCTACAGGTATCTATGTCTGACTGCAGGGAGGGCTCCAGATACTGGCCTGAAATAGTTTGCAATGGGAAACACTGAACCCACACATGTTTTACTGCAATCCCTTTGCTCCAACACCCACAGGACCAGCCATTCCCCTAGGAAAAGTCAACCACCCCTCCACCAAGTGAGCTGTAAGAAGAGGCAGTCTCGCTCAGGGGCTCTGGAGAAAACAACCTTAGTTTTGAACCCTGGTCTTTTTATTTACTGATTGTAAATCTTTCGGCAAGTTACTTTAGCTATCTAACTCATCAGTTTTCTCATTTATAAAATGGGGTTAATAATAGTGTACATTTATATTCATCCCATAGGAAAGAAGGCAGACCTGATGTCACGATTCTTGGGATGGTTCCAGTGGATGTCCTGAGTCACTTGGGGACAGCATAAAGGTACTGGAGATGCGAATGGTAGCGGAGAAAGAAAAGGATTCAAGACAAATAGCTACTGTTTTCTAATTTGTCTAGTCTGACCCCTGCAGTAGTTGTTGTATCTGCTTTTCATTTTTAGGCAAAAATCAACTATTTGTGAGAGCAAAAAATCACAGAAATCCCCCTCTGTTCAATTATGCTCTCTCAGCTTCCCCTTCACATATTTTCATGGAGTGTGTAATCAATCTGGCTTCCCCCAGGCCAGCCATGGAGGCTGACTTCAGTCCAGACCAGCCTTGGGGAAAAATTCAGAACCTTAACCTTTAAATAAGGAAGTATAAATATTTGGAAATGATGAGCTAAGTGGTGATTGCAAATGTAACCTAAAACTAATTTACAATGAGTTTACATTTTTCAAATAATCATTCCTCCACCATGGTGTTTAGTCATCATTGCCTGAGTCCCTACTATGTGTTGAATTTGGTGTCAAACATGAAAGTGTACAATGCAGTAAGAGACAGTTCTTTCTCTTGAGGAGTTTATAATCTAATTGGGAAGACATGGCATTCCATCTTATTTTGTTTTCTCTTTTATGTGTGGGTCCCAGTTGTCAACACGAATAGTTCAGATATACTAGAAGCAAGTAGATTTTAGGTGTAGGGAGTAAAGGCCTTTGGTAGCCTGGGAAAACTTATGCATGAGGTACCAGAAAGGTTAGTTGAGAAATAATAGACATGTGCACAGGTTTAAATGAAAATAAAATACATTTGGCTAAAATCAGAAGGTTAAATTTAATCTTGAGAGCAATGAGCAACTACTGACTGTTTCTTCAGGGGTGAGGAAAGGGCGGGGGATAAGTGCAATATTTACATTTAACAAAGTAATAAATTGCATTTGTTGTGTTCATTTATCCTGGGACTGCTCTGAGTACTTCACAGTGATTTAATCATACAACAATTCTGGTAGGAGTGACTCACAATTATACCATTTCACAGATGGGAAATCGAAAGATTGGAGAGATTGTTCTGGCGGGGACACATAGGAAAGATGGGCTAAGGAAAAGATGCCGAGGCAGGTGTATGAGAAGGGAAGCTGGGTTCAACTGCCAGACAAGGCAGCAAGCCCAGGAAGTTAGATGAATGCAGTGGCACCTGACAAGCTTTGTTGAATGTCAAGGTAAACTTCCAAATTAACTACTTAATGTCTGTAGAAACATATCAGGTTTCTCCCACTCCTGACAAAAAGGGGCAAAGATCCCACATGGATTTCTTCTAACATTGACAAAAAAGCACAAACACCACATTTCTTCAGGTTCCTCCAAAGTTGTCCCTCATCTTTCATTTCAGAATCAGTGTTTTTACTTGTCACAACCCACCAGGTACAAAATCACATATTTTGTAAATGATAGTTGTGTTAGATTTAAGAAGCCAAAGAAGCAGCATGTATCATTTTATATGTATTTCTGCCTTCCAGAGAAAAAAAAGCAGTAAGTTATTTATTTATAAAATATTTAAGACATATCAAAATGTATTGAGAAAAATATGATAGACAACCATGTATCACAACTCAGGTATATCATATCTTTGCCATGTTGTCTTTCTATCATTTTTTTGCTTTTGTTTTTGACAGTTTTATTGAGGTATAATTGGCATATATTACATAAAACTGTTCATTTTTAAAGTGTGCAATTTTTTAAGCTTTCTCATACACACACCCATGAAACCATCACCACTACCAAGGTAAAGAGCATTTTTATTACCCCTAGATATCACTTTTTAAAGAATTAAAGTAGTTCCAATATAGTTGAAGCTCTGGCATATCATTCCCATCTGTCTTCTCTAGAAGAAACCACAATCTTGAAGCTGTTGTGTATCCTTCCCATGCATATATTTGTCCTTTTGTTTTGATCTGTAGCCATATCCATAAATAATATTCAGTAATATTGAGCAACATTTTGTTTTTAAGTTTTACATAAATTATACGAAACTCAACATATTTTTGAACTTGCTTTCTTGCTACCTTCAAAAAAATGTTTTTGATGTATCCATGCTAGTGCATGTATATTAGATTCATTGTTTTATCTACTTTATGAAAGTATTATATTGTACTGAGAAATGGGATAAATGGGATAAAGTCCAGCTCTTTCCATTATATTATGGCTGTTTCCTAAGGAAGTTGGTAGAAAAAAATTGTTTTAAACCCACCAATTTTTAATAGTAGTTTGTTTATATGGTAAGATTATGGGTGATTTTTACTTATTCCTTTTACCTTTCTCTAGTTTCCAAATCCTCCATAATTAATATGCATTCTTTTATAATAAGGAAAATAATTATTAAAATATCAAGTTGAATAATTGGTGCAGTTTAGTGCAAAAAAAGTTGAAGGACGTGGTTAGGGAGATTATAGGCAAATATGAGTGTGAAAAATTATCCTTTTTATTCATAAATTATACATAAATTATGTATAAGCAATTGAGACTTAGTGAGAGTTGAAGAAAACATTGGGTTGCAGAGATTTTCTTACCATTTTCTAAGTCACAGTGGATGTGTCAGTGTTTTAGTTTGCTAGGCTGCCAAAGGCAGATACCATAAAAATGGGTTGGCTTTTTAACAATAGTAATTTATTAGATAATAAGCTTACAGTTTTGAGGCCATGAAAATGTGCAATTTAAGGCATCATCAAGGTAATGCTTTCTTCCTGAAGACTGGCTGCCAGAGATCCTTGGGTCCTTTGCCACATGGCAAGGCACATAGTGGCATCTGCTGGTCTCTCCCTTTTCTTCTGGGTTTCATTGCTTTCAGCTACTTGCTTCTGTGGCTTTTTCTCTCTCTCTCTCTCTCTCTGTATTCATCCTATTTATAAAGGATTCCAGTAAAAGGATTAAGACCAACCCTGGGCCACACCCTAACTGAAATAGCCTAATCAAAGGTTCTACTTACAATAGGTTTACACCCACAAGGATGGATTTGCTTTAAGAACATGAATTTCTGGGGAACATGTAGTTTCAAACCACCACAGTTAGAGAAAGGGATTCATTAGTCTTTATTCAGTAGGACCCTTCAAAATGAAACTGAAGGAATCCAATTAGTTTTTCATTGAGATCTCCTTATTGGAAGGGTTAGATCTACTCTGTCATTTTTCTCTAGGCACATAATTGACTCCATTCGTTCATTCATTCATCCACAGGGAAGCTGCTGGGGCTCTTGGCACCAATCTCCTCTACTTTATTCCCAGTTAGAAACATACATATCTTTTTCAACATTTCTTGATCTTGAATCAGTTCATTTCCCAATGATTTTTCTTTATTAATTTTTAAATAAAAATTTTATAAGCATTTCTGGGCAAAGATCATTAAATGCTTCTTTGTTTATAACTAAAGTAAAAATGGAGGATCATAATATATCCCCACATTTTCTTTATACTTGAAAAATATTGAGTTATATGTTTTTGAAATATTTATCTTGGAAGAATCTCAGGTAGGATATGAGAGATGAAATTCTCTGCTGTATTATTAAAATGTTATTATTCAAGAATGCTGATGAAATATCTTCCTAATTTGTGAATTTGTGTAAGTGGAGGTTGTAGTGCTTTTGTTACTTGCCACAATATGATATTGTGAGGATTGAATGATAATATTGAAGGGTAGTGTTGGCTGACTATGGAAAATACCACTGACATATATGATTCCATTATTCTCTCCTTAAATAACTGTAAATTTACATTAATAATCTTTGTAAGGATGTATAATTTTGACCCAGGCAACTGGAACTGGGTTTGTATAGACACCTTAACTCAACTTTGTATCTTCTTTTATTTGAGATATTTCTTCTTCTCCATTTGCTTTCTGCATTATTTCTTCAAATATATATATGCATATTTTCCTACTGTGGCAATTGTGAAAATGCTTTGGTCTTCACCCAGAATTGCTTATGATGTTTATAAACTTATATCCAGTTATTTGTAAAGTATTTCTAAAATAGGGGGGCACTTCAAGCTGCAATCAAAAAACATCAAGTGGTGAAAGTTGGCGCACTGAATATGAGCAAATTTTCAAGAAGTACTGACCCATGGAATTGTTTTTGTATGTGTGCTTTGGAGGATATATAAAACAAATCTCTCATGTTCAGAAGTCTTAAAATGTTGATTTTTTAAAAAAAAATGCACGCACTTTTATTGATAAATGTCTTAGTGAAAATGTTCATTGAATACAACTGATCCTGGCTAGTCTACAGAAGGGAAAATTTCAGTTAACTAATTGTCATCGTATACCATTGTTTCATGTTTTACCCTAGAGATACTGCTTACAGAGAGAGTGTTGGAAACCTTGTAGCCACATAGATTCTTTAATTGGGGAATTATTTTTACTATACATTCTATTGTTCAATAACACTGTACTTGATAAGAGAACCCTCGGATCATGCTTGGTACAAAGATAAGTGTCATTTGTTGTTTACCTTTTAGTTTCTAAAGTTGTCTTCACTCATGCTATTTTGTTTGTTAGTTATTATCACCTTCATTATGTAGGTGAGGAAACAGGCTCAGGAAGGATAAATAGCTGGTCCAAGGACATCTATCAGTAAGCAGTGGTGACAGGATTCAAACATAGTTGTTTCA
>JAQZBX010006110.1:0-54203 GCA_029593785.1 Cabassous unicinctus | reverse complement strand
CACTTTTTTTTCGCTTACAATGAATGACAAAACACTGCTTTTACTATGCCAAAGCTTGTGGTTCCTCCGTTTCAAAATCTAAGTAAGATCATTGTTTCTTACAATGCTGTACATGTGTTTTCAATTACAATCAACTTGAAAACACTAGTTTTCCATAATTTTTCCTGAAGGTATTGAGTTCTTTGCTTTAGAGAACCTAAAAAGAAACTTGTTTCATTGGCTGATTTGCATGTATATTCATTTATAAACAACTTCAAGGCACTGGTTTTAATTGTCTCTCTGTAAATCCAGGAGTTACTTAAAGTTTGAACGGTAAGTAAGGTTCTTGTTTGTTTTGCTGCTACGCCCTTGCTTTCACCCACATGTCAACACACAAATTTATCTAAGTCTAAGAATATGCAGTGGATTCTTCACTTTACAAAATTAAATTAGTTTTGTCTTTTATTTGCTGCTATGCCCATGTTTTCACTTTAATTCATCTTCAAAACCCTGGTTTCCCGTAACAGGCTGTGAATGGAGCAGTTAATTCAACTTTGAAAGATAAGTAAGATTCTTGTTTGTTTGGCTGCTATGCACTTGCTTTCACTCATTTTCAATGTAAAAACAATGCTTTTGCTTAATACTATGCCAAAACACCGGTTTATTAAGTTTTCAGAACTAAGCAATATACTCATTACATTTGCAGCTACGCAATTGTTTTCACTTGCAGTAAATGTCAAAACACTGCTTTTACTATGTCAAAGCTGCCGGTTCCTCACTTTAGAAATCTATTTAAGTTTCTTTTTTCTTACAATTCTATACATTTGTTTTCAATTACAATCAACTTGAAAACACTGCTCTTCCCTAACGTTGGGTGAATGCATTGAGTATTTTGCCTTAGAAAATCAAAAAATAAACTTGTTTCATTGGCTATTTTGCATGTGTATTCATTTACAATCAACTTCAAGACACTGCTTTCAACTGACTCTCTGTGAATGCACTAGTTACTTCAAGTATGAAAGGTAAATGAGATACTTGTTTGTTTGGCTTCTATGCCCTTGCTTTCACTCGCATATCAACACTTAACTTTTACCTAAGTCTTAGACAATGCAGAAGTTTCTTCACTTTACAAAACTAAATAAATTTTGTCATTTATTTGCTGCTCTGCCTGTGTTTTCAGAAAAATTCCTATTCAAAAACCTGGTTTACTGTAACAGGCTGTGGATGCAGCTGTTAATTCAACTTTGAAAGTTTAGTTAGATACTTGTTTGATTGGCTGCTATGCATTTGCTTTCCCTCATTATCAATGTAGAAACACTGCTTTTACCTAATACAATGCCAAAACACTGGCTTTGTCATTTTTCAAAACCAAGCAATATCATCTTTACATTGGCAGCTATACGCTTGTTTTGATTTACAATGAATGTCAAAAAACTGCTTTTACTATGCAAAAGCTGCCGGTTACTCTCTTTGGAAATCTAAGGAAGATTCTTGTTTCTTACACTGCTAAGCATGGGTTTTCAATTACATTCAATTTGAAAACACTGCTTTTCCCTAACGCTGCGTGAATGCATTGAGTTCTTTGTTGTAGAAATTAAAAAAAACTTGTTTCATTGGCTGATTTGCATGTATATTCATTTACAAACAATTTCAAGACACTGGTTTCAACTAATTCTCAGTGAACCCAGTAGTTACTTCCAGCTTGAAAGGTAATTAAGATTCTTGTTTGTTTGGCTGCCATGCCCTTGATTTCACTCTCATGTCAACACACAGAGTTTGCCTAAGGCTAATCAATGCAGTGGTTTCTTAACTTTACAAAACTAAATAAGATTTGTTGTTTTTTTGCTGCTATGTCTGTGATTTCCCTTAAATTCATTTGCAAAACACTGTTTTCCTCTAACAGGCTGCAAATGCAGCAGTTAATTAAACTGTGAAAGTAGGATACTTGTTTGTTTGACTTCTATGCACTTGCTTTCAATCTTTATCAATATAAAATCTCTGCTCTTACCTAATATTGTGCCAAAACACTGGTTTCTACTGTTTTCAAAGCTAAGCAATACACTCATTACATTGGCAGCTATGCACATGTTCCTATTTACAATGAATTTCAAAACACTGCTTATCCTATGCCAATGCTGCCGGTTCCTCACTTTAAAATCTAACTTCAATTCTTTTTTCTTACACTGCAATACCTGGGTTTTCAATAAAAGCCAATTTGAAAACTCTACTTTTCCATAATGTTGGCTGAAATCATTGAGTTCTTTGCTTTAGAAACCCAAAAAAACACTTGTTTCATTGCCTGATTTGCATGTATATTCATTTACAATCATCCTCAAGACACTTGTTTCACCTAACTCTCTGTGAATGCATAAGTTTCTTCAAGTTTGATAGGTAAGTAAGTTTCTTGTTTGTTTGGATGCTATGCCCTTATTTTCACTCACATGTCAACACACAGCTTTTACCTAAGTCTAAGCCAATGCAGTGGTTTCTTCACTTTACAAAACTAAAAAGATTTGTCTTTTATTTGCTGCTATGCCAGTGTTTTCACTTAAAATCTTCCTCACAACACTGTTTTCCCTTAACAGGCTGTGAATTCAGCACTTAATTCAACTTTGAAAGCTAAGTAAGATGCTTATTGTTTTGGCAGCTATGTACTTGCTTCCACCCATTATCAATGCAAAAATAGTGCTTTTACGTAGTATTATGCCAAAACACTGGTTACTTCAGTTTTAAAAACTCAGCAATATACTCATTACATTGGGAGCTTTGCTCTTATTTTCACGTGCAATGAATGTCAAAACACTGCCTTTACTATCCCAAATCTCCCGGTTCCTCACTTTCAAAATATAAGCAAGTATCTTGTTTCTTACAAGGCTATACATGTGTTTTCAATTATAATCAACTTGAAAACACTGCTCTTACCTAACATTGCCTGAATGTATTGAGTTTTCTGCTTCAGAAAACCGAAAATGGAGGTTGTTTCATTGGCTGATTTGCATGTGTGCTCATTTACAATCAACTTCAAGACACTGGTTTAACCTAACTCTCTTTGAATGCATTGGTTACTTCAAGTTTGAAAGGTAAGTAAGATTCTTGTTTGTTTGGCTTCTATGCCCTTGCTTACACTCACATGTCAACACACAGTTTTACCTAAGACTAAGCAAATGCAGTTGTTCCTTCACCTAACAAATCTAAAAAAAGTTTTGTCTTTTATTTGCTGCTCTTCCAGTTTTTTCACTGAAATTCATCGTCACAACACTTGTTTGCCATAACAGGCTGTGAATACAGAACTAAATTCAACTTTGAAAATTTAGTAACATACTTGCTGGCATGGCTTCCATGCGCTTGCTTTCACTCACTATTAATCTAAAAACACTGCTTTACCCAATACTATCCCAAAGTACTGTTTTCTTCAGATTTCAAAACTAAGCAATATACACCTTACATTGGCAGCTATTCACTTTTTTTCACTTAAACCGAATGACCAACCACTCCTTTTATCTGTAAAAGCTGTCGTTTCCTCACTTTTCAAACCTAATTATATTCTTGTTTCTTACACTTCTAAGCATGTGTTTTCAATTACAATCAACTTGAAAACACTGCTTTTCCCTAACGCTGGGTGAATGCATTGAATTCTTTGCTTTAGAAAACCAAAAAAGAAACTTTTTTAATTGGCTGGTTTGCATATGTATTAATTTACAAACAATTTCAAGACACTGGTTTCAACTAACTCTATGTGAATGCAGTAGTTACTTTAAGTTTGAAAGGTAAGTAAGATTCTTGTTTGTTAGGATGCTATGCCCTTGTTTTCACACAAATGTCAACACACAGCTTTTGCCTAAGGCTAAGCCATTGCAGAAGTTTCTTCACTTTACAAAATGAAAAAATATTTGTCTTTTGTTTGCTGCTATGCCAGTGTTTACACTGCAATTCTTCTTCACAACACTCGTTTCCATAACAGGCTGTGAATTCAGCACTTAATTCAACTTTGAAAGCTATGTAAAATACTTGTTTTTTTTTGGCTTCTATCTGCTTGCTTTCACTCATTATCAATGTAGAAACAGTGCTTTTACTTAATACTATGCCATAACATTGGTTTCTTCAATTTTCAAAACTAATATATAAACTCATTACATTGGCAGCTATGCACTTGTTCTCACTTCCAATGAATGTCAAAACACTGCTTTTACTGTAGCAAAGCTGCTCTTTACTCACTCTCGAAATCAACTTAAGATGCTTGTTTCTTGAAATGCTATACAGGTGTTTTCAATTACAATCAACTCGAAAACACTGCTTTCCTTAACAATAGCTGAATGCATTGAGTTCCTTGTGTTAGAAAAGCAAACAAGAGGCTTTTTCATTATCTGATTTGCATGTTCATTCATTTACAAACAACTTCAAACACTGGTTTCCCCTAACTAACTGTGAATGCAGTAGTAAATGCAAGTTTGAAAGGGAAGTAAGATTCTTGTTTGTTTCACTGCTATGTGCTTGCTTTCACTCACTATCAATGTAAAAACACTGCTTTTGGGAAGTGGGCTTGGCTCAATCAATAGAGCTCCTGTTTACCATATGGGAGGCCCCACGTTTGCTTCCCGGGGCCTCCTTGGGATGGCAGGCTGGTTGGCTCATGCAGCATGGTGGGCTGATGCAGCAAGACCTCACAACAGGAAATGGGTGTGGCTCAATCGCTAGAACTCCCATTTACCATGTGGGTGGCCCCAGGTTCGCTTCCCGGAGCCTCGTTGTGAGAGCAGTCCGGATGGTGTGGCACAGTGGGCTGATGCAGCAGGACCTCACAGCAAGGGGGAGATAAGCAGACACAGAAAAAACACACAGCGAATAGACACAGCAAAAGAAAAGCAGCAAAGGGGGATAAATAAATACCTAAAAAATCTTAAAAGAAAAGCAAGACTGCTTTTACCTAATACTATGCCAAAACTCTGATTTCTTCAGGTTTCAAAACTAAGCAATATACTACTTACATTGGAAGCTATGCAATTGTTTTCACTTAAAAGGAATGTCAAAATACTGCTTTTATTATGAAAAAGATGCCGGTTCCTCAATTTTGAGTCCTAAGTAAGTTTCTTGTTTCTTACAATGCTATACATGTGTTTCAATTACAATCAACTTGAAAACATTGCTTTTACCTAAAGTTTGCTGAATGCATTGAGTTCTTTGCTTTAGAAAACCGAAAAAGAAACTTGTTAAATTGGCTTATTTGAATGTGTATTCATTTAAAAAACAACTTCAAGACATTGGTTACACCTAACTCTTCAGTAATTACTTCAGGGTTGAAAGGAAAGTAAGATACTTGCTTGTTTGCCTGCTAGGCCCTTGCTTTCACTCACATGTCAATACACAGCTTTACCTAAGGTTAAGCCATTGCAGTGGCTTCTTCATTTTACAATATGCAAAAAGTTTCATCTTTTATTTAATGCTATACCTGTGTTTTAACTTAAATTCATCTTCAAAACCCTGGTTTACTGTAACGGGCTGTGAATGCAGCAGTTAATTCAACATTGAAAGTTAAATAAGATACTTGTTTTCTTGGCTGCTATGGGTTTTCGTTCACTCATTATCAATGTAAAAACCCTGCTGTTCCCTAATACTATGCGAAAAAACTGCTATTTTCAGTTTTCAAAACTAGGCAATAAAGTCATTACATTCACAGCTATGCAGGTCTTCTCAATTACAATGAATGTCAAAACAATTCTTTTACTCTGACAAACCTGCCTGTTCCTCACTTTGGAAATCTAAATAAGATTCTTGTTTCTTACAATGCTATACATGAGTTTTTAATTACAAACAACTTGAAAACACTGCTTTTCCCTAACGTTGACAGAATTCATGGGTCCTTTGATTTTAAAATCCAAAAATGAAACTTGATTCATTGGTGATTTGCATGTGTATTCAATTACAAACAGCTTCAAGAGACTGGTTTCACCTATCTCTCTTTGAATGCAGGAGTTACTTCAAATTTGAAAGGTAAGTAAGTTTCTTATTTGTTTGGATTCTATGCCCTTGCTTTCACACACATGTCAATGCACACCTTTTACATGAGGCTAAGCCAATGCAGTAGTTTCTTCACTTTAAAAACCTGTATAAGATTTGTCTTTTATTTGCTGCTATGCCTGCGTTTTCACTTAAATTCATCTTCAAAATCCTGGTTTACCATAACAGCCTGTAAATGCAGCAGTTAATTCAACTTTGAAAGTTAAGTGTGATACTTGTTTGTTTGGCTGCTATGTGCTGGCTTTCACCCATTATCCATGTAAAAACAGTGCTTTTATCTAATATTATGCCAAAACACTGGTTTCTTCAGTTTTCAAAACTAAGCAAAATACTCATTGTATTGGCAGCTTTGCACTTGTTTTCACTTACAATGAATGTTAAAACACTGCTTTTACTATGCCAAAGTCTGGATCCTCTCTTTCAAAATGTAATATGATCCTTCTTTCTTACAATGCTATACATGTGTTTTCAATTAAAATCAACTTGAAAACATGGCTTTTCCCTAAGGTTGGCTGAATGCATTGTGTTCTTTGCTTTTGAAAACCGAAAAAGAATCTTGTTTCATTGGCTGATTTCCATGTGCATTAATTTACAAAAAACTTCCAGACACTGGTTTTCTCTAACTCTCTTTGAATGCAGGAGTTACTTCAATTTGAAAGGTAAGTAAGTTTGTTGCTTGTTTGGCTGCTATGCACTTGCTTTCTCTCACATGTCAACACACACTTTTGCAAAAGGATAAGCCTATTTAGTGGTTTCTTCACTTTACAAATCTAAATAAGATTTGTCTTTTATTTGCTGATTTGCCTGTGTTTTCACTGAAATTCATCTTTAAACACTGGTTTCCTGTAAAAGGCTTTGAATGCAGGAGTTAATTCAACTTTCAAAGTTAAGAGAGATACTTGTTTGTTTCGCTGCTATGCACTTGATTTCACTAATTATAAATGTAAATACACTACTTTTACCTAATACTATGGCAAAACAATGGTATTTTCAGTTATCATAAGTTAGCAATATACTCATTATATTGGCAGATATGCACTTGTTTTCACTTACAATGAATGTCAAAACCTGCTTTTTTATGCAAAGCTGATGGTTCCTCACTTTGGATATCTAAGAATGATTCTTGTTTCTTTCAATGCTATACATGTGTTTTAATTACAATCAACTTGAAAACACTGCTCTTCCATAACATTGGCTGAATGCATTGAGTTCTTTCCTTTAGAAAACCAAAAAATAACCTTGGTTTGGCTGACTTGCATGTTTATTCATTTACAAACAACTTCAAGACACTGGTTTCACCTATCTCTCTGTGAGTGCAATAGATACTTCAATTTTGAAAGGTAAGTAACTTTCTTCCTCTTTTGGCTGCTATGCCGTTGCTTTAACTCACAAATCAACACACAGCTTTTCCCTAAGGCTAAGCAAATGCAGTGGTTTCTTCACTTTACAAAACTAAAAAGATTTGTCTTTTATTTGCTGCTATGCCTGTGTTTTTACTTAAATTCATTTTCAAAACTCAAGTTTCCCGTAACAGTCTGTGAATCAACAGTTATTTCAACATTGAAAGCAAAGTAAGATACTTGTTGTTTTGGCAGCTATGCACTTGCTTTCACCCA
This sequence comes from Cabassous unicinctus, assembly GCA_029593785.1. NCBI lineage: Eukaryota > Metazoa > Chordata > Mammalia > Cingulata > Chlamyphoridae > Cabassous > Cabassous unicinctus. Next base: position 46,593 of record JAQZBX010006110.1, on the reverse strand, counting down.
TTATCAATGTAAAAATAGTGCTTTACATAATATTATGCCAAAACACTGGTTTCTTCAGTTTTCAAAACTAAGCTATATACTCATTACATTGGCAGCTATGCACTTGTTTTCACTTACAATGATAGTCAAAACTCTGCTTTTGCTATGCCAAAGCTCCCGGTTCCTCACTTTCAAAATCTTAGTAAGATTCTTGTTTCTTACAATGCTATACATGAGTTTTCAATTACAATCAACCTGAAAACATGGCTTTTCCCTAACGTTGGCTGAATGCATTAAATTATTTGCTTTGAAAACTAAAAGGAAACTTGTTACATTGGCTGATTTTCATATGTTTTCATTTAAAAACAACTTGAAGACACTGGTTTCACCTATCTCTCTGTATAGGCAGGAGGTACTTAAAGTTTGAAACGTAAGTAAGATTCTTGTTTGTTTGGCTACTGTGCACTTGCTTTCACTCACATGTCAACACACAGCTTTTACCTAATACTATGCCAAAACACTGGTTTCTTCAGTTTACAAAGCTTTCCAATATACCCATTACATTGGCAGCTATGCACTTGTTTTCACATACAATGAATATAAAAAAATTGCTTTTATTATACCAAATTTGCCGATTCCATAGTTTCAAAATTTAAGTTAGATTCTTGTTTCTTACATTACTATACATGTGTTTTCAATTACAATCAACTTGAAAACACTGCTTTGTCCTAAACTTGGATGAATGCATTGAGGGCTTAGCTTTAGAAAATCAAAAAAGAAACTTGTTTCATTGGCTGCCTTTCAGGTGTATTCATTTACAAACAACTTCCAGACACTTGATACATATAATTCTCTGGGAAAGCACTAGTTACTTCAAGTTTGAAAGGTAACTAAGATTCTTGTTTGTTTGGCTGCTATGCCCCTGCTTTCACTCACATGTAAACACACAGCATTTGCCTAAGGCTAAGCCAATGCAGTGGTTTTTTCACCTCACAAAACTAAATAAGTTTTGTCCTTTATTTGCTGCTATGCCTGTGTTTTCACTGAAATTCTTCTTTGAAACCCTGGTTTCCCATAACAGGCTGTAAATGCAGTAGTTAATTCAAATTTGAAAGTTAAGAAAGATACTTGTTTGTTTCACTGCTTTGCGCTTGCTTTCACTCATTATCAATGTAAAAACAGTGCTTTTACCTAATACTATGCCAAAACACTGTTTTCCCCAGTTTTCAAAACTAAGCAATTTACTAATTATATTGGCAGCTATGCACTTCTTCTCACTTACAATGAATGTCAAAACACCGCTTTTAGTCTTTCAAAGCTGCCTTTTCCTCACTTTCCAAACCTAAGTGAGATTGCTGTTTCTTACGTTGCTTTACATGTGTTTTCCATTACAATCAAATTGAAAACACTGCTTTTCCCTAAGGTTGGCTGAATGCATTTATTTCTTTGCTTTAGAAAACGACAAATGGAACTTGTTTCATTGGATGATTTGCATGTGTATTCATTTACAAACAACTTCAAGACACTGGTTTCACCTATCTCTCTGTGAATGCAGGAGTTACTTGAAGTTTGAAAGTTAAGTAAGGTTCTTGTTCATTTGGCTCCTCTGCCCTTGCTTTCACTCACATGTCAACACACAGTTATTACGTGAGGCTAAGCCTATGCAGTAGTTTCTTAACATTACTAAACTAAATTTGATTTGTCTTTCATTTGCTTCTATGTTTGTGTTTTCTCTGAAATTCATTTTCAAACACTGGTTTCCTCCTAACAGGATGTGAATGCAAGAGTTATATCAAATTTGAAAGTTAAGTAAGATGCTTGTTTGTTAGGCTGCTATGCAATTGCTTTCACTGATTATCAATGTAAAAACAGTGCTTTTATCTCATACTATGCCAAAACACTGGTTTATTCTGTTTTCAAACTAAGCGATATACTGATTACATTGGCTGCTATGCACTTGTTCTCACTTGAAATGAATGTCAAAACACTGCTTTTAGTATGCCAAAGCTGCCAGTTCCTCACTTTAGTAATCTATGAAAGATTCTTGTTTCTTACAATGCAATACATGTGATTTCAACTACAATCAACTTGAAAACACTGCTTTTCCCTAACGTTGGCTGAATGCATTGAGTTCTTTGATTTAGAAAAAAAAATAAACTTGTTTCTTTGGCTGATTTTCATGTGTATTCCTTTATCAAAAACTTCAAGACACTGGTTTCAACTAACTCGCTGGGAATGCATTAGTTAATTCAAGTTTGAAAGGTAAATAAGATTCTTGTTTGTTTCACTGCTACGCCCTTGGTTTCACTCAAATGTCAACACACAGATCTGCCTGGGGCTAAGCCTATGCAGTAGATTCTTCACTTTAAAAAACTAAATAAGTTTTGACTTTTATTTGCTGCTATGCCTGTGTTTTTCTGAAAATCATCTTCAAAACACTGGTTTCCCGTAACAGGCTCTGAATGCAGCAGTTAATTGAGCTTTGAATTTTAAGTTAGATACTAGTTTTTTTGGCTGCTATGCACTGGCTTTCACTCATTATCAATGTAAAAGTGCTGCTTTTACCTAATACCAGGCAAAAACACTAGTTTCTTCAGTTTCCAAAACTGAGCAATATACTCATTACATTGGCAGCTATGCACTTGTTTTCACTTACAATGAATGTCAAAGCCCTGCTTTTACTATGCTAAAGCTGCCGGTTCCTCACATTCAAAATCTGAGTAAGAATTTTGTTTCTTACAATGCTATAAATGTGTTTTCAATTACAATCAAATTGAAAACACTGCTTTTCCCTAACATTGGATGAATGCATTGTGTTTTTTGCTTTAGAAATCCGAAAAGGAAACTTGTTTCATTGGCTGATTTGCATGTGTATTCATTTCAAACAACTTCAAGACACTAGTTTCCCTTAACTCTCTGTGAATGCAGGCCTTTGCAAGGTAAGTAAGGTTATTTTTTTTGGCTGCTATGCCCTTGCTTTCACTCACATGTCAACTCACAGCTTTTACCAAAGCTAACCAAATGCAGTGGTTTCTTACTTTAAAAAGTAAAGAAGATTTGTCTTTTATATGCTGGTATGCCTGTGTTTTCACTTAAAATCATTTTCAAAACAGTGGTTTCACAAAGCACTGTGTGAATGCTGCAATTGATTCAACTTTGAAAGTTAAGTAAGATACTTCTTTGTTTGGCTGCTATGCACTTGCTTTCACTAATTATCAGTGTAAAAACAGTGCTTTTAACTAACACAATACCAAAACACTGGTTTCTTCAGTTTTCAAAACTAAGCAAAATACTCATTACATTGGCAGCTAAGCACTTGTTCTCACTAACAATAAATGAGAAAACACTGCTTTTACTATGCCACCGCTGCCGGTCTCTCTTTTTCAAAATCTAGGCAAGATTCTTGTTTTTCACTCTGGTATACATGAGTTTTCAATTACAATCAACTTGAAAATACTGCTTTCCCTAATGTTGGCTGAATGCATTCATTTCTTTGCTTTAGAAAATCAAAAATAAACTTGTTTCTTTGGCTGATTTGCATGTGTATTCATTTACAGACAACTTCAAGACACTGGTTTCACCCAACTCTCTGGGAATTGGTAGTTACTTCAAGATTGAAAGGTAAGTAAGATTCTTGTTTGTTTAGATGGTTTGCCCTTGTTTTCACTCACATGTCAAGACACAAATTTTACCTAATGCTAAGCCAATGCAGTGGATCCTTCACTTTACAAAACTAAATAAGGTTTGTCTTTTATTTGCTGCTATGCCTGTGTTTTCATTTAAATTCATCTTTAAAACACAGTTTTCCCGGAACATGCAGTGAATGCAGCAGTTAATTCATCTTTGAAAGTTAAGTAAGATACTTGTTTATTTGGATTCTATGTGCTTGCTTTCACTCATTATCAATGTAAAAACACTGCTTTTACCAAATAATATGGCAAAACACTGGTATCTTCAATATTCAAAACCAAGCAATATACTATTTACATTGGCAGCTAAGCACATGTTTTCTCTTACAATGAATATCAAAATACTGCTTTTACTATGCCAAATCTGCTGGTTCCTCACTTTGGAAATCTAAGTAAGAGTCTTGTTTCTTACAATCCTATGCATGTGTTTTCAATTACAATCAACTCGAAAATAGTGGTTTCCCTAACATTGGTTGAATGCATTGAGTTCTTTGCTTTATGACATAGAAAAGATACTTGTTTTTTAGCTGATTTGCATTTGTATTCATTTACAAACAAATTCAAGACACTGGTTTCACCTAACTCTACTTGAATGCAGTAGTTACTTCAAGCTTGAAAGGTATGTTTCTTGTTTGTTTGGCTGCTATGCCCTTGCTTTCACTCACATGTCAACACATAGTTTTCACCTAAGGCAAATGCAATGCAGTGGTCTCTTCAGTTTAAAAAACTAAATGCGATTTGTCTTTTATTTGCTGCTAAGCCTGTGTTTTCACTTAAATTCATCTTCAAAACACTGGTGTCTCCTAACAAGCTTTTAGTGCAGCAGTTAATTCAACTTTGAAATTTAAGTAAGTTAGCTGATTATTTGGCTGCTATGCAATTGCTTTCACTCATTATCAATGTAAAAACCCTGCTTTTACCCTATACTATGCCAAAACACTGGTTTCTTCACTTTTCAAAACTAAGCAATATACTCATTATGTTGGCAGCTATGCACTTCTTCTCAATTTCAAAGAATGGAAAAACACTACTTTTACTATGCCAAAACTGCTGGTTCCTCACTTTGCAAGTCTAAGTATGATTCTTGTTTCTTACAATGCTATACATGTGTTTTCAATTACAATCAACTTGAAAACACTCCTTTTCCCTAACGTTGGCGGAATTCACTGAGTTCTTTGCTTTAGGAAACCAGATAAGAAACTTATTTCAGTGGCTGATTTGTATATGCATTCATCTACAAACAACTTAAAGACGCTGTTTTCCCCTAAATCTCTGTGAATGCATTAGTTTCTTCATGCTTGAAACATAAATAAGGTTCTTGTTTATTTGACGGCTATGCCCTTGCTTTCACTCACATGTTCACACACAGATTTTGTCTAAAGCTAAGCCAATGCAGTGGTTTCTTCACTTTACAAAACTAAGTAAGGTTTGTCTTTTTTTTGCTGCTATGCCTGTGTTTTCACTGAAATTCATCTTTAAAACACTGTTTCCCATAACAGGCTGTGAATGCAGCAGTTAATTCAACTTTGAAAGGGAAGTAAGATACTTTTTTGTTTGGCTGCTATGCGCTTGCTTTCACTCATTATGAATGTAAATACACAGGTTTTACCTAATACTATGCCAAAACACTGGTTTCTTCAGTTTACAAAACTTCCCAATATACCCATTACATTGGCAGCTATGCACATGTTTTCATTTACAATGAATATGCCAAAATCTCTGGTTACTCAGTTTCAAAATCTAAGCAAAATTCTTGTTTTTCACACTGCTATACATGTGTTTACAATTACAATCATCTTGAAAATACTGCTTTTCCCTGAGGTTGGCTGAATGTATTCATTTCTTTGCTTTAGAAAACCAAAAAAGAAACTTGTTTCATTGGCTGATTTTCATGTGTATTCATTTACCATCAACTTAAACACACTGATTTCACCAAACTCACTGTGAATGCAGTATTTACTTAAAGTGAGAGGTAATTAAGATTCTTGGTTGGTAGGCTGCTACGCCCTTGTTTTCACTCACACGTCAATACACAGTTTTACCAAAGACTAAGCCAAGGCAGTGGTTTCCTACTTAACAAAACTGAGTAAGATTTGTCCTTTATTTGCACTTATGCCTGTGTTTTCACTGTAATTCATCTTCAAAACACTGGTTTCCTGTAACAGGCTGTGAATGCAGCAGTTAATTCATCTTTGGAAGTTAAGTAAGGTACTTGTTTTTTGGTTGGTATGCACTTGCTTTCACTCACTATCAATGTGAAAACACTGCTTTTACCTAATACTATACCAAAACACTGTTTTCTTCAGTTTTCAAAACTAAGCAATATAGTCATTACATTCGCAGCTATACACTTGTTTTCACTTACAATGAATGTCAAAATACTCTTTTAAAATGCCAAAGATGCCGGGACCGCACTTTGGTAATCTAAGAAAGATTCTTGTGTCTTATGATGTTATACATGTGTTGTCAATGACAATCAACTTGAAAACACTGCTTTTCCCACATGTAGGCTGAGTGTTTTGAGTTCTTTGCTTTATAAAACAAAAAAGAATCTTGTTTCATTGACTGAGTTGCATGTGTATTCATTTACAAAGAACTTCAAGACATTTGTTTTACCTAACTCTCTGTGAATGCAGCACTTAATTGAAGTCTAAAAAGTAAGGAAGATTTTTGTTGTTTGGATGCTAGACCCTTGATTTCACACACATGTCAACACCCAGGTTTTACCTAAGGCTAAGTCAATAGGGTGGAATCTTCTCTTTACAAAACTAAATAAGATTTGTCTTTTAGTTGCTGCTCAGCCTGTGTTTTCACTTAAATTCATTTTCAAAAAACTGGTTTCACCTAAAAGTCTGTGAATTCAGCCATTAATTCAACATTGAAAGTTAGGTAAGATACTTGTTTGTTTGAATGCTATGCATTTGCTTTCACTCATTATCAATGTAAAAACATTGTTTTTCCCTAATACTAAGCCAAAACACTGTTTTCTTCAGCTTTCAAACTAAGAAATATACTCATTACATTGGGAAGTATGAACTTGTTTGCACTTACTATGAATGTCCAAACACTGCTTTTACTATGCCAAATCTGCCAGTTCCTCACTGTTGAAATCTAAGGAAGATTCTTGTTTCTCACAATGCTATACATGTGTTTTCAATTACAATCAACTTGAAAACTGGGCTTTTCCCTATCTTTGGCTGAATTCATTGAGGTTTTTGCTTTAGAAAACCAAAAAAGAAATTTGTTTCTTTGGCTGATTTGCATTTGAATTCACTTACAAACAACTTCAAGACACTGGTTTCACCTAATTCTTTGTGACTGCAGTAGATACTTCAAGTTCAAATAGTAAGTAAGATTCTTGTTTGTATGCCTGCTATGCCCTTGCTTTCACTCACATGTCAAAATACAGCTTTTACCTAAGGCTAAGCCAATGCAGTGGTTTCTTCACTTTATAAAACTCTATAATGTATGTCTTTCATTTGCTGCTATGTCTGTGTTTTTACTTAAATTTTTCTTCAAAACACTGGTTCCCCTAACAGGCTGTGAATGCAGCTGTTAATTCGACTTTGGACATTAAGTAAGATTCTTCTTTGTTTGTCTTCTATGCACATGCCTTCACTCAATTTAAATGTAAAAACACTGCTTTTACAGAATTCTATCCCAAAACACTGGTTTCTTCATTTTTCAAAACTAAGCAATATACTCATTACATTGGCAGCTATACACTTGTTTTCACATACAATGAATGTCAAAACATTGCTTTTACTACGCCAAAGATCCCGATTCCTCACACTTGAAATCTAAGTAAGATTCTTATTTCTTACAATGCTATACAGGTTTTTAAATTCCAATCAACTTGAAAACACTGATTTTCCCTAAATTTCGCTGAATGCATTGAGTTCTTCGATTTATAAATCCAAAAAAGAAACTTGATTCATTGGCTGATTTGCCTGTGTATACATTTACAAACATCTTCTAGTCACTGATTTCACCTAAGTCTCTATGAATGCATCAGTTACTTCAAGTTTAAAAGTAAGTAAGTTTCTTCTTTGTTTTGCTGCTATGCCCTTTCTTTCACTCACATGTCAACACACAGCTTTTACCTAAGGCTAAGCCAACGCAGTGGTTACTTGACTTTACACTACTATACAAGATTTGTATTTTATTTGCTGCTATGGCTGCGTTTTCACTTAAATTCATCTTCAAAACACTGATTTCCCATAACAGACTGTGAATGCAGCAGTTAATTCAACTTTGAAAGTGAAGTAAGATACTTGTTTGTTTGGCTGCTATACACTTGCTTTCACTCATTATGAATGTAAATACACAGCTTTTACTTAATACTATGCCAAAACACTGTTTTCTTCAGTTTTCAAAACTAAGTAATATACTCATTACCTTGGCAGCTATGCAATTGTTCTCACTTACAATGAATGTCAAAACACTGCTTTTGCTATGCAAATGCTCCTGGTTCCTCACTGTTGAAATCTATGTAAGATTCTTGTTTCTTACAAAGTTATACATGTGTTTTCCATTACAATCAACTTGAAATCACTGCTTTTCTCTAACGTTGGCTGTAAGCAGTGAGCTCTTTGCTTTAGAAAACCAAAAATGCAACTTGTTTCATTGGCTGATTTGCATGTGCACTCATTTACAAACAATTTCAACACCCTGTTTTCACCTAAATCTCTATGAATGCAGTAGTTACTTAACGTTTGAAAGTAAGTAAGATTCTTGTTGATTTGGCTGCTATGCCCATGCTTTCATTCACATGTCAACACACAGTTTTACCGAAGGCTAAGCCAATGCCGACTGCATTGTTTTCAGTTACAAAGAGGGCAAAACGCTGCTTATACTATGCCAAAGATGCAGGGTCCTCACTTTCAAAATCTAACTATGATTCTTGTTTCTTAGAGTGCTATACATATGGTTTCAATTACAATCAACTTGGAAACAATGTTTTCCCAAAAGTTGGTTGAATTCATTGGGTTCTTTACTTTAGATAATCAAAAAGATACTTGTTTTAAGGCTGATTTGCATGTGTATTCATTTTCAAACCACTTCAAGACACTGGTTTCAGCTAACTCTCAGGGAATTCAGTAGTTACTTCAAGTTTGAAAGGTAAGTAAGATACTTGTTTGTTTCAATGCTTTGTCTTTCTTTCATTCACATGTCAACTCCCAGCTTTTAACTAAGGGTAAATCAAGGAAGTAGTTTGTTCACTTTACAAAACTAAATAATATTTGTCTTTTATTTGCTCCTATGCGTCTGTTTTCACTTTAATTCATCTTCAAAACACTGGTTTCCACTAACAGGCTGTGAATACAGCAGTTAATTCAGCTTTGAAAGTTAAGTAAGATACATGTTTTTTGGCTTCTATGTGCTTTCTTTCACTCACTATCAATGTTAAAACACGGCTTTTACCTAATACTATGACAAAACAATGGTTTTTTCACTTTTCAAACTAAGCAATAGGCTCATTACATTGGCAGCTATGCACCTGTTCTCACTTACAATGAATGTCAAACATTGCTTTTAGTATGCCAAAGCTGTCTGTTCCTCACTTTTGAAATGTAAGTTAGATTCTTGTTTCTTAGAATGCTATACATGTGTTTTCAAATAAAATCAACTTGAAAACAATGCTTTTCCCTAACGTTGGCTGAATGCTCTGAATTCTTTACTTTAGAAAACCAAAAAGAACTTCTTTCATTGACTGATTTGCATGTGTATTCATTTACAAGCAACTTCAAGACATAGATTTAACTTAACTATATATGTATGCTGTAGTTATTTCAAGTTGGAAATTAGTAAGTCTCTTGTTTGTTTGGCTGCTATGTCCTTGCTTTCACTCACATGTCAACACACAGCTTTTATTTAAGACTAAGCCAATGCAGTGGATTATTCACTTTACAAAATGAAATAAGGTTTGTCTTTAATTTGCTGCTATGCATGTGTTTTCAAATAAATTTACCTTTAAAACACTGGTTTCACATAACAGGCTGTGAATGCAGCAGTTAACTCAACATTGAAAGTTCAGTAAATACTTGTTTCTTTGGATGCCATGCACTTGATTTCACTCATTATCAATGTAAAAACACTGGTTTTACCAAATACAAGGCCAAAACACTGGTTTCTTCAGTTTTCAAAACTAAGCAATATACTCATTACATTGGCATCTATGCACTTGTTTCCAATTATAATGAATGTCAAAACACTGCTTTTACTATGCCAAAGCTGCGGGTTCCTCACTTTCATAATCTAAGTAAGTGTCTTCTATCTTACAATGCAATACATGTGTTTTCAATTACAACCAACTTGAAAACACCAATTTTTCACAACTTTGGCTGAATTCATTCAGTTCTTTGCTATAGAAATCCAAAAAAGAAACTTGTTTCATTGGCTGATTTGCATGTGTATTAATTTACAAAACTTCAAGACACTGATTTCACTTAAGTTCTGTGTAGGCAGTAGTTACTTCAAATTTGAAGGTAAGTAAGACTCTTGTTTGTTTGGTGCTATGCCCTTGAATTCACTCAAACGTCAACACACAGCTTTTACCTAAGACTAAGCCAATGCTGTGGTTTCTTCATTTTACAAAACTAAATAAGTTTTGTGTTTTATTTCTGCTTTGCCTGTGTTTTCATTTAAATTCATCTTCAAAACCCTGGTTTCCCATAACAGGCTGTGAATGCAGGAGATAATTAAACTTTGAAAGTTAAGTTAGGTGTTTGTTTGGATGCTATGCAATGCCTTTCACTCATTATCAATGTAAAAATTATGCTTTTACCTAATACTATGCCAAAATACTGGTCTCTTCAGTTTTCAAAACTAAGCAAAATACTCATTACATTGGCAGCTATGCGCTTGTTTTCACTTGCAATGAATGGCAAAACACTGCTTTTACTAAGCCAAAGCTGTGGGTTCCGCACTTTAGAAATATAAGTAAGATTCTTGTTTCTTAGAATGCTATACATATGTTTTCAATTACATTCAACTCGAAAGCACTGCTTTTCCCTAAATTGGCTGAATGCATTCATTTCTTTGCTTTAGAAAACCAAAAGTAAACTTGTTTCATTGGTTGATTAGCTTGTGTATTCATTTACAAACTAGTTCAAGACACTGGTTTCACCTAACTTTCTGTGAGTGCAGTAGTTACTTCAACTTTGAAAGGTAAGTAAGATTCTTGTTTTTTGGATTATATGCCCTTGATTTCAGTCGCATGTCAACTTCACCCAGTTTTTACCTAAGTCTAAGACAATGCAGTGGTTTATTTACTGTACAAACTAAATAAGATTTTTCTTTTATTTGCTGCTAAGCCTGAGTTTTCACTTAAATTCATCTTCAAAACTCTGGTTTCCAAACGCAGCCCATGAATGCAGGAGTTAATTCAACTTTGAAAGTTAATTAAGTTCGTTTTTCTTTGGCTGCTATGTACTTGCTTTCACTCACTATCAATGCAAAAACTCAGCTTTTACCTAATACTATGCCAAAACACTGGTTTCTTCAGTTTACATCACTAAGCCATATACTCATTACATTGGCAGCTATGCAATTGTTTTCACTTAGAATGAATGTCAAAACACTGTTTTACTATGCCAAAGCTGCCGGTTACGCACTTTCAAAATCTAAGTAAGATAATTGTTTCTTAGAATAGTATACATATGTTTTCAATTAAAATCAACTAGAAAACACTGCTCTTTCTTAACATTGGCTGAATGAATTTAGTTTATTTCTTTAGAAAAACAAAAAAGAAATTTGTTTCATTGCCTGATTGCATGTGTATTGATTTCCAAACAACTTCAAGACATTGGTTTCACCTATCTCTCTGTGAAAGCAGTATTTACTGCAGGTTTGAAAGTTAAGTAAGACTCTTGTTGGTTTGGCTGCTATGCCCGTGCTTTCACTAATATGTCAAGACACAGTTTTTACCTAAGGCTAACCCAATGCAGTGATTTCTTCACTCTAAAAAACTAAATAAGATTTGTCTTTTATTTGCTGCTATGCCTGTGTTTTCACTTAAATTCAACTTCAAATCCCTGGTTTCCCGAAACAGGATGTGAATGCAGCAGTTAATTCAACTTTGAAAGTTAAGTAAGTAGTTTGTTTGGCTTCTTTTTGCTTTATTTCACTCACTATCAATGTAAAAACACTGCTTTTACCTAATAGTATGACAAAACCCTGGTTTCTTTAGTTTTCAAAACTAAGAATAGCCTCATTTCATTGGCAGCTATGCACCTGTTCTCTGTTACAAAGAATGTCAAAACACTGCTTTGAATATGCCAAAGCTGCTGGTTCCTCACTTTTGTTTCTTACAATGCAATACGTGTGTTTTCAATTGCAATGAATTTGAAAACACTGCTTTTCCCTGGCGTTGGCTGAATGCATTGAGTTCTTTCCTTATAAAACCAGAAAAGAAACTTGTTTCATTGGCTGACTTGCATGTGTATTCATTTACAAACAACTTCTAGACACTGGTTCTACCTAACTCTTTGTGAATGCAGTGGTTACTTCAATTTGAAATTTAATTAAGATTCTCCCTCTTTTGGCTGCTATGCCCTTGCTTTCACTCACATGTCAACACACACCTTTTCCCTAAGACTAAGCCTGGCAGCGGTTTTTCACTTTACAAAACTAAAAGAGATTTTTCTTTTATTTGCTGCTATGCCAGTGTTTTCACTGAAATTCATCTTCACAGCTCTTGTTTCCCGTAACAGGCTGTGAATGCAGCACTGAAATCAACTCCAAAATCTAAGTAAGTAACTTGTTTGTTTGGCTCCTATGTGATTGCTTTCAATCATTATCCATGTAAAAATAGTGCTTTTACCTAATACTATGCCAAAACACTGGTTTCTTCAGTTTTCAAAACTAAGCAATATACTCATTACATGGGCAGTTTTGCACTTGTTCTCACTTACAACGAAGGTCAAAACACTGCTTTTACTACACCAAAGCTGGGGGTTCCTCACACTCGAAAATCAAGAAAGATTCTTGTTTCTTACACTGCTATAGAGGTATTTTCAATTACAATCAAATTGAAAACGCTGCTTATCCCTAACGTTGGCTGAATGCATTGAGGTCTTTGCTTTAGAAAACCAGTAAAGGAACTTGTTTCATTGGCTGATTTGCGTGTGTATTCACTTACAAACAACTTCAAAACACTGGTTTCACCCATCTCTCTGTGAATGAAGTAGATGCTTCATTTTTGAAAGGTACGTAAGATTCTTTTTTGTTTGGCTGCTATGCCCTTGCTTTCACACACATGGCAACACCCAGGTTTTACCTAAGCATAAGCCAATGCAGTGGTTCCTTCACGTTACAAAACTAAATAAGATTTGTCTTTTATTTGCTGCTATGCCCGTGTTTTCACTTAAATTTATCTTCAAAACACTGGTTTCCCATAACAGGTTGTGAATGCAGCACTTTATTCAACTTTGAAAGCTAAGTACGACACTTCTTTGTTTGGCTACTACGTGCTTGATTTCACTCATTATCAATGAAAAAACAGTGTTTTTACCTAATACTATGCCAAACCACTGGTTTCTTCAGTTTTCAAATCTAAACAATATGCTCATTACATTGGCTGCTTTGCACCGGTTCTCACTTACAATGAATGTCAAAACACTGCTCTTACTATGCCAAAGCTTCTGGGTCCTCACTTTCTTAATCTAAGTAAGATTCTTGGTTCTTACAATGGTATACATGTGTTCTCAATTACAATCAACTTGAAAACACTGCTTTTCCCTAACATTGGCTGAATGCATTGAGTTCTTTGCTTTAGAAAACCAAAAAAGGAACTTGTTTCATTGGCTGATTTCATGTGCATTCATTTACAAACAACTTCAAGACACTGGTTTTAACTAACTCCCTGTGATTGCACTAGTTACTTCAAGTTTGAAAGGTAAGTAAGATACTTGATTGTTTCAGTGCTAAGCTCTTGCTTTCACTCATTTTAAATGTAAAAACACTGCTTTTACCAGTACTAAGCCAAAACACTGGTTTCTTCAGTTTTCAAACCAAAGCAATATACTCATTACATTGGCAGCTATTCACTTTTATTCGCTTAAAACGAATAACCAACTTATACTTTTATTCTGCAAAAGCTGCTGGTTCCTCACTTTTGAAACCTAATTAAGATTCTTGTTTCTTACACTGGTAAGCATGTGTTTTCAATTAAAATCAACTTGAAAACACTGCTTTTCCCTAACGTTGGCTGAATGCTTTGAGTTCTTGGCTTTAGAAAACAAAAAAAAAAAACTTGTTTCATTGGCTGATTTGCATGTGTATTCATTTACAAACAACTTCAAGACCCTAGTTTCACCTAACTCTCTGTGAATACAGTAGTTACTTCAAGTTTGAAAGTATGTAAGATTCTTTTTTGTTTGGCTTCTATGGCCTTGTTTTCACCCAAATGTCAACACACAACTTTTGCCTAAGGCTAAGCCAATACTATGGTTTCTTCACTTTACAAATCTTAATAAGCTTTGTTTTTTTATATGCTGCTAGGACTGTGTTTTCACTGAAATTCTTCTTCAAACCCTGGTTTCCTGTAACAGGCTGTGAATGCAGTAGTTAATTCAGCTTTGAAAGTTAAGTAAGATACTTGTTTGTTTGGCTGCTCTGCGCTTGTTTTCTCTCATTTTCAATGTAAAAGCACTGCTTTAACCTAATACTATCCCAAAATATTGGTTATTTCACTTTTCAAAACTAAGAAATATAGTCATTTCATTGACAGCTATGCCCTTGTTTTAAATTACAATGAATGTCAAAACTCTCTTTTGTTATACAAAAGCTGCCAGTCCCTCACTTAGGTAATCCAAATAAGATTATTGTTTCTTGCAATACTATACATGTGTTTTCAATTACACTCTGCTTGAAAACACTGCTTTTTCCTAAAGTTGGTTGAATGCATTGAGTTCTTTGCTTCAGAAAACCAAAAAGAAACTGGTTTAATTGTGTGATTTGCATGTGTATTAATTTACAAACAACTTCAAGACACTGTTTTCACCTAACTCTCTGTGAATGCAGTAGTTAATTCAAGTTTGAAAGGTAAGTAAGATTCTTGTTTGTTTGCCTGCTATGCCCTTGTTTTCACTCACATATCAACACACAGATTTTGCCTACGTATAAGCCAAGCCATTAGTTTATTCACTTTACAAAACTAAATAAGATTTGCCTTTTCTTTGGTGCTATGCCTGTGTTTTCACTTAAATTCATCTTCAGAACATTGTTTTCCTGTAACAGGCTGTGAATGAAGCAGTTAATTCAACTTTGAAAGTTAACTAAGATACTTGTTTTTGGCTGCTGTGCCCTTGCTTTCTCTCATTGTCCATGTCAAAACACTGCTTTTCCCTAACACTATGCCAAAACACTGGTTTCTTCAGTTTTCAAAGCTAAGCAATATACTCATTACATTGGCAGCTTTGCCCTTGTTTTCACTTACAGTGAATGTCAAAACGCTGCTTTTGCTATGCCAAAGTTGCCAGTTCCTCCCATTCAAAATCTAAGTAAGAGTCTTGTTTCTTTCAAAGCTCTACATGTGTTTTCAAGTACAATCAAAGTGAAAACACTGCTTTTCCCTAAAGTTGGCTGAATGCATTGAATTCTTTGCTTTAGAAAACAAAAAAAGAAACTTCTTTTATTGCCTGTTTTGCATGGGGATTCATTTACAAACAACTTCAAGACACTGCTTTCACCTAACTTTCCGTGAATGCAGGAGTTACTTAAAGTTTGAAAGTACGTAAGATTCTTGTTTGTTTGGTTGCTATGCCCTTGCTTTCACTCTCATGTTAACACACAGCTATTGCCTAAGTCTAAGCCAAAACAGTTGTTCCTTCACTTTACAAAACTAAACAAGACTTGTCTTTTATTTGCTGTTATGCCTGTGTTTTTACTTAAATTCATCTTCACACCCTCGTTTCCTGTAACAGGCTGTGAATGCAGCAGTTAATTCAACTTTGAAAGTTAAGTAAGATACTAGTTTTTCTGCTATGCACTTGCTTTCATTCATTATCAATGTAAAAACACTGCTTTTACATAATACTATGCCAAAACACTGGTTTCTTCAGTTTTCAAAACTAAACAATATACTCATTACATTGGCAGCTATGCACTTGTTCTCACTTACAATGAATTTCAAAACACTGCTTTTACTATGCCAAAGATGCCAGTTCCTCAGTTTTGGAATCTAATTAGATTCTTGTTTCTTACAATGTTATACATATGTTTCCAAATGCAATCAACCTGAAAACACTGCTTTTCCATAATGTTGGCTGATAGCATTTAGTTCTTTGCTTTAGAAAACCAAACAAGAAACTTGTTTCATTGTCTGATTTGCATGTGCATTCATCTACAAACAACTTCAAGTGACTGGATTCACCTAACTCTCTGTGAATGCAGTAGTTACTTCAAGTTTGAAAGGTAAGTAATATTCTTTTTTGTTTGGCTGCTATGCCCTTGTTATCTCTAACAAGTCAGCACACAGCTCTTGCCTAAGGCTAAGCCAATGCAGTGGTTTATTCACTTTAAAAAACAAAATAAGATTTGTCCTTTGTTTGCTGCTTTGCCTTGTTTCCACTTAATTTCATCTTCAAAACACTGGTTTCCCGTGTCAGGATGTGAATGCAGCAGTTAATTCAACTTTGAAAGTTAAGTAAGATACTTCTTTGCCTGTTATGCACTTGCTTTCACTCATTATAAATGTAAAAACAGTGCTTTTACCTATACTATGCCAAAACACTGACTTCTTCTGTTTCCCAAACTAAGAAAAATGCTCATTACATTGGCAGCTTTGCACTTCTTTTCACTTACAATTAATGTCAAAACAGTGCTTTTTCTATTCAAATCTCCCAGTTCCGCATTTTGGTAAACCAAGTAAGATTCTTGTTTATTTCAAAGCTATACATGTGATTTCAATTACAATCAATTTGAAAACATTGTTTTTCCCTAATGTTGGGTGAATGCAATGAGTTCTTTGCATTAGAATACCAAAAAAGAAACATGTTTCATACTGATTTGCATGTGCATTCATTTACAAACATCTTCAAGACACTGGTTTCACCTAACACTCTGTGAATATGGTAGTTTCTTCAAGTTTGAAAGATAAATAAGATTCCTGTTTGTTGGCTGATATGCCCTTGTTTTCACTCACATGTCAACACACAGCGTTTGCCTAAGGCTAAGCCAATGGAGTGTTTTATTTACTTTACAAAATTAAATAAGATTTATACTTTATTTGCACGATGCCTGTTTTTTCACTGAATTTCATCTTACCAACACTGGTTTCGTGTAACAGGCTGTGAATGCAGTAGTTAAGTCAACTTTGAAAGCTAAGTAAGATACCTGTTGTTTCGCTGCTATGCACTTACGTTCACCCATTTTCAATAAAAAAACAGTGCTTTTACCTAATACTATGCCAAAACACTTGTTTCTTCAGTTTACAAAACTAAGAAATATACTCATCACATTGGCAGCTATGCACTTGTTTTCACTTACATTGAATGTCAAAACACTGCTTTTACTCTGCAAAGCTGCCGGTTATTCACTTTCAAAATCTAAGTAAGTTTCATGTTTCTTACCATGCTATACATGTGTTTTCAAGTACAATCAACTTGAAAACATTGCTTTTCCTTAATGTTGGCTGAAGTCATTGAGTTTTTTGCTTTAGAAAACCAAAAAATAAACTTGTTTCTTTGACTGATTTGCCTGTGTATTTATTTACAAACAACTTCAAGACACTGATTTTACCTAACTCTCTGGGAATGCAGTAGTTACTTCAACTTGGAAAGGTAAATAAGATTCTTCCTTTTTTGGCTGCTATGCCCTTGCTTTCTCTCACATGTCAACACACAGCTTTTGCCTAAGACAAAATCAATGCAGTGGTTTCTTCACTTTAAAAACTAAATAAGATTTGTCTTTTATTTGCTCCTATGCCTGTGTTTTCACTGATATTCATCTTCAAAACACTAGTTTCCCATTACAAGCTGTGAATGCAGCAGTTAATTCTACTTTGAAAGTTAAGCATGATACTTGTTTGTTTGACTACTAGGTGCTTGCTTTCACTCATTATCAATGTAAAAACACTGCTTTTACATAATACTATGCCAAAACACGAGTTTTATCAGTTTTCAAACTAAGCAATGTTGTCATTACTTTGACAGCTATGCACTTTTTTTGATGTACAATGAATGTCAAAGCACTGCTTTTAATATGCAATAGCTGCCGTTTCCTCAGTTTGGTAATGTGAGTAAAATTCTTGTTTCTTTCAAAGCTATAGATTTGTTTTCAATTACAATCAACTTGAAAACACTGCTTTTCCCTAATGTTGGCGGAAGTGATTGAGTTCTTTACTTTAGAAAACCAAAAAATCTTGTTTCATTGACTGGTTTGCATGTGCATTCATTTACAGACAACTTTAAGACACTGGTTTCACATAAATCTCTGTGAATGCAGCAGTTCCTTCAAGTTTGTAAGGTAAATAAGATTCTTCTTTTTTTGGCTGCTATGCCTTGCTTTCTCTCACATGTCAACACTCAGCTTTTGCCTAAGACAAAGCCAATGCAGTGGTTTCTTCACTTTAAAAAACTAAATAACATTTGTCTTTTATTTGCTCCTATGCGTGTGTTTTCACTGAAATTCATCTTCATAACACTGGTTTCGCATAACACGCTGTGAATGCAGCAGTTAATTCACCTTTGAAAGTTATGTAAGATACTTATTTGCTTTGCTTCTATGTGCTTGCTTTTACTTAATATCAATGTAAAAACACTGCTTTTACCTAATATCATGCCAAAACACTGGTTTCTTCAGTTTTAAAACTAATCAATATACTCATTACATTGGCAGCTGTGCCCTTGTTTCCACTTACAATGATTGTCAAAACAGTGCTTTACTATACCAAAGCTGCCAGTTCCTCACTTTGAAAATCTAAGTAAGATTCTTGATTCTTACAATGCTATACATTTGTTTTCATTTACAATCCACTTGAAAACCCTGCTTTGCCCTAACATTGCCTTAATGCCTTCAGGACTTAGCTTTAGTAAACCAAAAAAGAAATTTGTTTCATTGGCTGCTTTGCAGATGTATTCATTTACAAACAACTTCAAGACACTGGTTTCACCTAACTCTCTGGGAATGCAGTAGTTACCTCAATTTTGAAAGGTAAATAAGGTTCTTGTATATTTGACTGCTTTGCCCTTGCTTTCACTCAGATGCAAACACAAAGTTTTACTTAAGGTTTAGCCAAAGCAGTGGTTTCTTCACTTTAAAGAAGTAAATAAGATTTGTCTTTATTTGCTGTTATGCCTGTTTTCACTGAAATTCATGTTCAATACTCTGGTGTCCCCTAACAGGCTGTGAATTCACCAGTTAATTCAACATTGAAAGTTAAGTAAGATACTTGTTTGTTTTGCTTCCTTTCACTTGCTTTCACTCACTATCAATATAAAAACACAGCTTTTAACTAATACTATCCGAAAACACTGGTTTCTTCTGTTTTCAAAGCTAAGCAATACACTCATTACATTGGCAGCAATGCACTTGTTTTCACTTACAATGAATGCCAAACACCGCTTTTAGTATGCCAAAGCTACCGAGTCCTCACTTGGAAATCTAAGTAAGATTCTTGTTTCTTACAATGCTATAAATGTGTTTCCATTTCCAATCTACTTGAAAGCTATGCTTTTCACTAATGTTGACTGAATGCATAGAGTTCTAGGCTTTAGAAATTGAAAGAAGAAGCCTGTTTCATTGCCTGATTTGCATGTGTATTAATTTACATGCAACTTCAAACCCCTGGGTTCCCCTAACTCTCTGTGAATGCAGTAGTTAAATCAAGTTTGAAAGGTAAGTAATGTTCTTCTTTGTTTGGCCCTATGCCATTGTTTCACTAACATGTCAACTCACAGCATTTACCTAAGGCTATGCCAATGCAGTGGTTTCTTCAGTTTACAAAACAAATAAGATTTCTCTTTTATTTCTGCTATGCCTTTGTTTTCACATAAATTCATCTTCAAAACACTCCTTTCCCCTAACAGGCTGTGAATGCAGCAGTTAATTAAACTTTGAAAATTAAGGAAGATACTTGTTGGTTTGGCTGCTATGGGCTTGCTTTCACTCATTATGAATATAAAAACACAGCTTTTACCTTATATTATGCCAGAACACTAGTTGCTTCTCTTTTCAAATTGTAGCAATATACTCATTACATTGGCAGCTATGCACAAGTTCTCAATTTCAATGTATATCAAAACACTGCTTTTACTATGCCAAAGCTGCCCGTTCATCACTTTTGACATCTAAGTAAGATTCTTGTTTCTTTCAAAGCTATACATGTGTTTTCAATTACAATCAAAATGAAAACACTGCTTTTCCCTTACTTTCACTGAATGAATTGAGTTCTTTGCTGTAGAATCCAAAGAGCAACTTCTTTCTTTCGATGATTCACATGTTTATTCATTTACAAGAACTTCATGACACTGGTTTCACCTAACTCTCTCGGAATGCAGTAGTTATTCAAGTTTGAATGGTAAGTAAGAATCTTGTTCGTTTGGCTGCTATGCCCTTGCTTTCACTCACATGTCAACACACAGGTTTACCTAAGCCTAAGCCAATGCAGTGGTTTCTTCATTTAAAAAAACTAAATAAGATTTGTCTTGTAGTTCCTGCTATGCCTGTGTTTTCACTTAAATTCATGTTCAAAGCACTAGTTTCCAGTAACAGGCTGTGAATGAAGCAGTTAATTCAACTTTGTAAGTTAAGTAAGATAGTTGATTGTTTTTTCTTCTATGAGATTACTATCACTCACTATCAATATAAAAACAGTGCTTTTACC
This sequence comes from Cabassous unicinctus, assembly GCA_029593785.1. Taxonomy (NCBI): domain Eukaryota; kingdom Metazoa; phylum Chordata; class Mammalia; order Cingulata; family Chlamyphoridae; genus Cabassous; species Cabassous unicinctus. Next base: position 26,097 of record JAQZBX010006110.1, on the reverse strand, counting down.
TAACACTATACCAATGCAATAGTTTCTTCAGTTTTCAAACCTAAGCTATATATTCTTTACATTGGCATCTATGCACTTGTTTCACTTACAATGTATATCAAAACACTGCTTTTACAATGCCAAGCTGCTGGTCCTCTCTTTGGAAATCTAAGAAAGATTCTTGTTTCTTACAATGCTATACATGTGTTTTCAATTACAATCAACTTGAAAACCCTGCTTTTCAATAACTTTGGCTGAATGCATTGAGTTTTTGCTTTAGAACACCAAAAAAGAAACTTATTTCATTAGCTGATATGCATGTGTATTCATTCACGAAAAACTTCAAGACACTGGTTTCACCTTTCTATCTGTGAATGCAGTAGTTCCTTTTAGTTTGAAAGGTAAGTAAGGTTCTTGTTTATTTGGTTGCTATGCCCTTGCTTTCATTCACATGTAAACACTGAGTTTTCCATAAGGCTAATCCAATGCAGTGGTTTCTTCACTTTACAAAAGTAAATAATTCTTTTCTGTTATTTGCTGCTTTGCTTATGTTTTCACCTAAATTAATCAATTAAACACTGGTTTCCCATAGCAGGCTGTGAACGCAGCAGATAATTGAACTTTGAAAGTTAATTAAGATATTGTTTGTTTGGTTGCTATGCGCTTGCTTTCACTCATTATCAATGTAAAAACAGTGCTTTTAACTAATACTATGACAAAAACCTGGTTTCTTCACTTTTCAAAACTAAGAAATATACTCCTTACATTGGCAGCTATGCACTTATTCTCACTTACAATGAATGTCAAAACACTGCTTTTACTATGCCAAAGTTGCCGGTTCTTAACTTTTGACACCTAACTAAGATTCTTGTGTCTTACAATGCAAAGAATGTGTTTTGAATTACAATCAACTTGCAAACACTGCTTTTCACCAACTTTGGCTGAATGAATTAAGTTCTATGCTTTAGAAAAGTAAAAAAAGAAACTTGTTTCATGGGCTGATTTGCAAGTATATTCATTTACAAACCAGTTTAAGGCGCTGGTTTCACCTATCTCTCTGTGAATGCAGTAGATACTTCAAGTTTGAAAAGTAAGTACGATTCTTGTTTGTTTGGCTGCTATGGACTTGCTTTCACTCACATGTAAACACACAGCTATTACCTCAGGCTAAGCCAGTGCAGTCTTTTCTTCACTAAATAAGGTTGGCCTTTTATTTGCTGCTATATCTGGGTTTTCATTGAATTCATCTTCAAAACACTGGTTTCCCGTAACAGGCTGTGAATGCAGCAGTTAATTCAACTTTGAAAGTTAACTAAGATACTTGTTTTTTTTTGTCTGCTCTGCACTTGCTTTCAGTCATTATCAATGTAAAAACACTGTTTAACCTAATACTATGCCATAACACTGGTTTCTACAATTTTCAAAATTAAGCAATATACTCCTTACGTTGGCAGCAATCCATGTTTGGTGCTTACAACGAATGACCAACCACTCCTTTTGCTTTGCAAAAGCTGCCAGTGCCACACTTCTTAAACCTAAGTAAGATTTTTGTTTCTTACACTGATAAGCATGCGTTTTCAATTAAAATCACCTTGAAAACAATGCTTTTCATGAAGGCTGTTTGAATGCAGTGAGTTCTTTGCCTCACAAAACAAAAAACAAACTTGTTTCATTGGCTGATTTGCATGTGTATTCATTTACAAACAACTTCAAGACACTGCTTTCACCTAACTCTCTGTGAATGCAGTAGTTACTTCAAGTTTGAAAGGTAAGTAATATTCTTGTTTTTTTGGCTGCTATCCCCTTGCTTTCACTCACATGTCAACACATAGGTTTTACCAAAGGCTAAGCCAATACAATGGTTTCTTCACTTTACAAAACTAAATAAGATTTCTCTTTTATTTGCTGCTATGCTTGTGTTTTCACTTAAATTCATTCTCAAAACATTGGTTTCCTGTAACAGTATGTGAATGCAGCAGTTAATTCAACATTGAAAGTTAAGTAAGACTTGTTTGTTTGGCTGCTATGCACTTGCTTTCACTCACTACCAATATAAAAACACTGCTTTTACCTAATTCTATGACAAAACACAGGTTCCTTTAGTTTTCAAAAGTAAGGAATATACTCATTACTTTGGCAGCTATGCACTTGTTCCCACACTCAATGAATATCAAAACATTGATTTTCCAATGCCAAAGCTGCCCTGTCCTCACTTTCTTAAATTAAGTAAGATTATTGTTTCTTACAATGCTATACATGTGTTTGCAATTACAATCAACTTGAAAATATTGCTTTTACCTAACGTTGAGTAAATGCTTTGAGTTCTTTTCTTTAGAAAACAAAAGAGAAACTTGGGTCTTTGGCTGACTTGAATGTGTATTCATTTAGAAAAAATTGAAGACACTGGTTTCATCTAACTCTGTGAGTATGCAGTAGTTACTTCAAGTTGGAAAGGTAAGTAAGATATTTGTTTTTTTGGCTATGCCTTTTCGTTCACTCACATGTCAACACACAGCTTTTACCTCTTTTAAGCCAATGCAGTGTTTTCTTCACTTTAGAAAACTAAAAAGATTTGTCTTTTTTAAGCTGATATGCCTCCTTTTTCACTTAAATTCATCTTGAAAACACTGGTTTCCCATAACAGGCTGTGAATGCAGAGTTAATTCAAGTTTGAAAGTGCAGAAAGACACTTGTTTGTTTAGCTGCTATGCACTTGCTTTCACTTATTATCAATGTAAAAACACTGCTTTTACCTAACACTATGCCAAAAACTGTTTTCTCAAGTATTCAAAGCTAAGCAATATACTCCTTACATTTGCCGCTATTCAGATTTTTTCGATTACAACGAATTCCCAACCCACTCCTTTTACTCTGTGAAAGATGTCGGTTCCTCACTTTTGAAATGAAAGTAATATTCTTGTTTCTTACACTGCTTAGCATGACTTTTCAATTGAAATCAACTTGAAAACACTGCTTTTCCTGAACGCTAGTTGAAAGCAGTGAGTTCTATGTTTCAGAAAACAAAATATGAAACTTGTTTCATTGGCTGTTTTTCATGGGTATTCAATTAAAATCAGTTTCAAGGCAGTGGGTTCACCTAACACTCAGTGAATGCAGTAGTTACTTCAAGTTTGAAAGGAAATTAGAATCTTGTTTCTTTGTCTGCAATGCCATTGCTTTCACTCACATGTCAACACACACCTTTTACTTAAGGCTAAGCCAATGCAGGGGTTTCTTCACTTAACAAAACTAAATAAGGTTTGTCTTTTTTGCTGCTATACCTGTATTTTCACTTAAATTCATCTTCAAAACACTGGAGCCACGTAACAGGCTGTGACTGCAGCATTTAATTCAACATTGAAATTTAAGTAAGATACTTGTTTGTTTGGTTACTATGCACTAATTTCACTCATTATCAATGTAAAAACACTGCTTTTACCTAGTACTATGCCAAAACACATGTTTCTTCAGTTTTCAAAACTAAGAAATACAGTCATTACATTGGAATCTATGCACTTGTTTACAATTACATTGAACGTCGAAACCCTGCATTTACTATGCTGAAGCTTCTGGTTCCCCACTTTCAAAAACTAAGTAAGATTCTTGTTTATTACAATGCTATACATGTGTTTTCAATTACAATCAACATGAAAACGCGGATTTTCAATAACGTTGCCTGAATGCATTGAGTTCTTTGCTATAGAAATGAAAACAGGAACTTTTTTCATTGGCTGAATTGCATGTGTATTCATTTAAAAAAAACTTCAAGAACCTGATTATCCCTAACTCACTGTGAATGCAGAAGTTACTTCAACTTTGAAAGTAAGTAAGATTCTTGTTTGTTTGGCTGCTATGCCTTTGCTTTCACTCCCATATCAACACACTGCTTTTGCTTATGACTATGCCAATGCAGTGGTTTCTTCACTTGACAAAACTAAATAAGATGTATCTTTTATTTGCAGCAATGCCTGTGTTTTCACTTAAATTCATCTTCAAAACACTGGTTTCCCGTAACAGACTCTGAATGCAGCAGTTAATTCAACTTTGGAAGGTAAGTAAGATGCTTGTTTTTTTGGTTGGTATGTGCTTGCTTTCACTCATTATCAATATAAAAACACTGCCTTTACCTAATACTATGCCAAAACACTGGTTTCTTCATTTACAAAAGTAAGCAATATATTCATTACATTGGAAGCTGTGCAATTGTTTTCACTTACAATGAATAACAAAACACTGCTTTTACTATGCCAAAGCTGAAGTTTCGTCATTTTGGAAATATAAGTAAGATTCTTGTTTCTTACAATGCTATACATGAGTGTTCAATTACAATCAACTTGAAAACACTGCATTTCCCTAACGTTTGATCAATGCTTTGAGTTCTTTACTTTAAAAAACCAGAAAATAAACTTCTTTCATTGGCTGATTTGCATGTGTATTCACTCACAAACAACTACAAGACACTGGTTTCACCTAACTCTCTGTGAATGCTGTAGTTAATTGAAGTTTGAAAGACAGGTAAGATTCTTGTTTGTTTGGCTGCTATGCCCTTGTTTTCACTGTCATGTCAACACACAGATTTTGCCTAAGTCTAACCAATGTTGTGGTATCTTCACTTTACAAAAATAAATAAGATTTGTCTTTTATTTGCTGCTCTGCCTGTGTTTTTACTTAAATTCGTCTTCAAAACACTGGGTTCTTGTAACAGGCAGTGAATGCCACAGTTAAATCATCTTTGAAACTTAAGTAAGAAACTTATTTGTTTGGCTGCTTTGCGCTTGCTTTAAACTCATTATCAATGTAAAATTAGTGCTTTTACATTATATTATACCAAAACACTGGTTTCTTCTATTCTCAAAACTAAGCAATATACTCATTACATTTGCAGCTATGCAGTTGTTTTCACTTACAATGAATGTCAAAGCACTCCTTTTTTAAAGATAAAGCTACCTGACCCTTACTTTCAAAATCTACATAAGATTTGTGATTCTTCCAATGCTATACATGTGTTTTCAATTACAGTCAACTTGAAAACACTGCTTTTCCCTAACGTTTGCTGAATGCACTGAGTTGTTTGCTGAAGGAAAACATAAAAGAAATTTGTTTCTTTCACTGATTTGCATGTGTACTCATTAACGAAAAATTCAAGGCACTGGTTTCACCTAACTGTCTGTGAATGCATAAGTTACTTCAAGTTTGAAAGGTAAGTAAGATTCTTGTTGGTTTGGCTGCTATGCCCTTGCTTTCACTCATATGTCAGCACACAGATTTTACCTAAGGCTAAGCCAATGCAGTGGTTTGTTCACTTTAAAAAACTAAATAACCTTTTCCTTTTACTTGCTGCTATGCCTGCGTTTTCACTTAAATTCATCTTCAAAACCCTGGTTTTCCATAACTGGTTGTGAATTCAGCAGATAATTCAACTTTGAAAATTAAGTAAGATACTTGTTTGTTTGGCTTCCATAGGCTTCTTTTCACTCACTATAAATGTAAAAACACTGCTTTTACCCAATACTATTCCAAAACACTGGTTCCTTAAGTTTCAAAACTAAGCAATAAAGTCATTACATTGGCAGTGATGCACTTGTTTTCCCTTACAATGAATGTCAAAACACTGCTTTTCCTATGCCAAAACTGCCAGTTCCTCACTCTCAAAATGTAAGTAAGATTCCTGTTTCCTACAATGCTATTCATGTGTTTTCAATTAAAACCGACTTGAAAACCCAGATTTTCTCTAATGTTCACTGAATGCTTTGAGTTTTTTGCTTTAGAAACCCAAAAAATAAACTTTTGTCTTTAGCTGATTTGAATGTGTATTCATCTACAAAGTACTTCAAGCACTGGTTTCACCATTCTCTCTGTGAATACAGAAGTTACTTCAAGTTTGAAAGGTAAATAAGGTTCTTGTTTTTTGGCTGCTATGCCCTTGCTTTCATTCACATGTCAACACACATCTTCTGCCTAAGGCTAAGCAAATGCGGTGATTTTTCTCTAAACAAAACAAAATATGATTTGGCTTTTATTTGCTACTCTGCCTGTGTTTTCACTTAAATTCATCTTCAAAACACTGGTTTCCAGTAAAATGCTGTGAATGCAGCAGTTAATTCAACTTTGAAAGTTAAGTAACATACTTGTTTGCTTCGCTGCTATGCAAATGCTTTCACTTATTATCAATGTAAAAACACTGTTTTTACCTAACACTATCCCAAAACACTGGTTTCTTCAGTTTTCAAAACTAATCAATATACTCATTACATTGGCAGCAGTGCACTTTTCTCACTTACAATGAATGTCAAAACCTGTCTTTTACTGTGCCAAAGTTGCCAGTTCCTCACTCTCAAAATATAAGAAAGATTCTTGTTTCTTACAAAGCTATACATGTGTTTTCAATTACAATCAACTTGAAAACACTGCTTTCCCTAACGTTGGCTGAATGCATTGGGTTCTTTACTTTAGAAAACCACATAAGACACTTGTTTCATTGGCTCATTTGCATGTGTATTCATTTACCAACCACTTCAAGACACTGGTTTCACCGAACTCTCTCTGAATAGAGAAGTTACTTCAAGTTTGAAAGGTAAGTAGCATTCTTGTTTGTTTGGCTGCTATGCCCTTGCTTTCACAGACAAGTCAAGACACAGCTTTTACCTAAGGCTAAGGAAATGCTGTGGTTTCTTTACTTTACAAAACCAAATAAACTTTGTCTTTTATTTGATGCTATGCCTGTGTTTTCACTGAAATTCATCTTTAGAACCCTGGTTTCCTGTAACAGGCGCTGAATGCAACAGTTAATTCAACTTTGAAAGTTAAGTAAGATACTTGATTGTTTGGCTGCTATGCGATTTCTTTCACTCATTATCAATGCAGAAATACTGCTTTTACCTAATACTATGCCAAAACAATGGTTTCCTCTGTTTTCAAAACTAAGCAACATACTCACTACATTGACAGCTAGGCACTTGTTCTCACTACAATGAATGTCTAAACATTGGTTTTACTATGCCAAGATGCCAGTTCCACACTCTCGAAATCAAATTAAGATTCTTGTTATTTACAAAGCTATACATTTGTTTTCAATTACAATCTACTTGGAAACACTGCTTTTCCCTAAAGTTGGATGAATGCATTGAGTTCTTTACTTTAGAAAACCAAAAAGTAACTTCTTTCATTGGATGTTTTGCATCTGCATTCATTTACAAACAAACTCAAGACACTGGTTTCACCTATCTCTCTGTGAATGCAGTAGTTTCCTCAAGTTTGAAAGGTAAGTAGGATTCTTGTTTTTTGGCTGCTATGAACTTGCTTTCACCCACATGTCGACACACAGTTTTACCGAAGGATAAGCCTATGCTGTGGTTTCTTAACTTCACAAAACTAAATGAGATTTGCCTTTATTTGCTGCTATGCCTGTGTTTTCACTTAAATTCATCTTCAAAACCCTCGCTTCCCATAACTGGCTGTGAAGGCAGCAGTTAAATCAAATTTGAAATTTAAGTAAGATACTTGTTTATTTGGCTGCTATGCATTTGCTGACACTCACTATCAATGTAAATACAGTGCTTTTACCTAATACTAGGCCAAAACACTGGTTTCTTCAGTTTTCAAAACTAAACAATATACTCATTACATTGGCAGGTATGCACTTGTTTTCACTTACAATGACTGTCAAAACACTGTATTTCATCTTCCAAAGCTGCCGGTTCCTAGCTTTCAAAATCTAAGTGAGATTCTTTTTTTCTTACAATGCTATACATGGGTTTTCAATTACAATCAGCTTGAAAATACTGCTTTTTCCTATTGTTGGCTGAATGCATTGAGTTCTTTGCTTTAGAAATCCAAAAATAAGCTTTTTTTCTTTGGCTGGTTTGCATGTGTATTCATTTACAAACAACTTCAAGACACTGGTTTCACCTAACTCTCTGTGAATGCAGTAGTTACTTCAAGTTTGAAAAGTAAGATTCTTGTTTCTTTCACTGCTATGCCCTTGCATTCACGCACATGTCAACACACAGCTTTTACTAAGGCTAAGCCAATGCAGTGGTTTCTTCACTTTACACAACTAAATAAGGTTCGTCATCTTTTGTTGCTATGTCTTTGTTTTCACTTAAATTCATCTTCAAACACTGGTCTCCTGTAACAGCCTGTGAATGAAGCAGATAATTCTACTTTGAAAGTTCAGTGAGGTACTTGTTTGTTTGGCTTCTATGCACTTGTTTTCACTCAGTCTCAATGCAAAGCACTGCTTTTACCTAATACTATGCCAAAACACTGGTTTCTTCAGTTTGAAAAATTAAGCAATATACTCATTATATTGGCAGCTATGCACTTGTTTAGTTAAAATGAATGCACAACACGGCTTTTACTATGCCAAAGTTCCCGGTTCCTCCCTTTAGAAAACTAAGTAAGATTCTTGTTTCTTACATTGATATACATGTGTTTTCATTTACAATCAACTTGAAAACACTGCTTTTCCCTAACGTTGGCTGAATGCATTGAGTTTTTGCTTTTGAAAACCAAAAAAGAAACTTGTTTCATTGCCTGTTTTGAATCTGCATTCAATTACAAACAACCTCAAGACACTGGTTTCACCTATCTCTCTGTGAATACAGTAGTTTCTTCAAGTTTGAAAGGTAAGTAATATTCTTGTTTGTTTGGCTGCTATGTCTTTGTCTTCACTGACATGTCAACACACAGTTTTTCCTAAGGCTAATCTAATGCAGCGGTTTCTTCACTTTACAAAACTAAATAAGATTTGCCTTTTATTTGCTGCTATCTCTGTGTTTCAACTGAAATTCATATTCAAAACATTGATTTCGCCTAAGAGGCTTTGAATGCAGCAGTTAATTCAACTTTGAAAGCTAAGTAAGTTACTTGTTTGTTTGGCTTCTATGAGCTTGCTTTAACTCACTATAAATGTGAAAACACTGCTTTTCACCAATACTTTGCAAAAATACTGGTTTCTTCAGTTTTCAAATCTAAGCAATATACTCATTACATTGGCAGCTATGCACTTGTTCTCACTTACAAGGAATGTCAAAACTTTGCTTTTACTATGACAAAGTTGCCGATTTTCACTTTCAAAAACTAAGTTAGATTATTGTTTCTTACAAAGCTATATATGTATTTTCAATTACAACCAATTTGAAAACACTGCTCTTCCCTAACGTTGGCTGAATGCATTCAGTTCTTTGCTTTAGAAAACCAAAAAAACTTGTTTCATTGGCTGTTTTGCATGTGCATTCATTTACAAACAATTTTATGAAACTGGTTTTACCTAACTCTCTGGGAATGCAGTAGTTATTTCAAGTTTGAAAGGTAAGTATGGTTCTTGTTTTTTTGGCTGCAAAGACCTAGCTTTAAATCACATGTCAACACAAAGCTTTTGCCTAAAGGTAAGCCAATGCAGTGGTTAATCACTTTACAAAACTAAATAAGATATGTATTTTATCTGCTGCTATGTCTGTGTTTTCTTTTAAATTCAGCTTCAAAACACTGGTCTCCCGTAACAGGATGTGAAAGCATTAGTTAATTCAACTATGAAAGCTAAGTAGATACTTGTTAGTTTGGCTGCTATGTGCTTGATTTCACTAATTATCAATGTAAAAACAGTGCTTTTACCTAATACTATGCCAAAACACTGGTTTCAACAGTTTCCAAAACAAAGCAATATACTCATTACATTGGTAGCTATGCCCTTGTTCTAAATTAAAATGAATGTCAAAACAAGGCTTTTACTAGGCCAAATCTGCTGATTCCTCATTCTCGAAATTTAAGTAAGTTTCTTGTTTCTTCCAATGTTATACATTTTTTTGAAATACAATCAAGTTTAAACACTGATTTTCCCTAAATTTGGCTGAATGCATTGAGTTCTTTAATTGAGAATAATAAAAATAAATTGTTTCATTGGCTGATTTATATGTGTATTCATTTACAAACAACTTCAAGACACTGGTTTCACCTAACTATGAATGCAGTAGTTGCTTGAAGTTTGAAAGCTAAGTAAGATTCTTGTTTGTTTGGCTGATAGGCCCTTGTTTTCAATCACATATCAACACACAGTTTTAACCAAGGCTAATTCAATGCTGTGATTTCTTCACTTCACAAAGCTAAATGAGATATGTCTTTATTTGCTGCTATGCCACTGTTTTCACTTAAATTCATCTTCAAAACACTGGTTTCCCATAACAACTGTGAATGCAGCAGTTAAATCAACTTTGAAAGTTAAGTAAGATACTTGATTGTTTGGCTGCTTTGCATTTTCTTTCACTCATTATCAGTGTAAAAACACTGCTTTTACATAATACTATGCCAAAACACTGGTTTCTTCAGTTTTCAAAAATAAGCAATATATTCATTACATTGACAGCTATGCACTTTTATTCACTTACAATGAATGTCAAAACACTGCTTTTACTATGCCAAAGCTGCAAGTTCCTCACTTTGGAAATCTAAGTAAGATTCTTTTTTTTCTTTCAATTTTATACATGTGTTCTCCATTACCATCAACTTGAAAATAATGCTTTTCCCCAAATTTGGCTGAATGTATTGAGTTCTTTCTTTAGATATTGAAAAAAGAAACTTCTTTCATTGGCTGATTTGCATGTGCATTCATTCACAATCAACCTCAAGACACTGGGTTCACCTATCTCTCTGTGAATACAGGAGTTAATTAAAGTTTGAAAGGTAAGAAAGATTCTTGTTTGTTTGGGTTCTATGCCCTTTCTTTCACTCACATGTCAACACACAGCTTTTAACTCAGGCTAAGCCTTTGCAGGAGTTTCCTCACTTTAAAAAACTAAATTAGATTTGACTTTTATTTCTGCTTTGTCTGTGTTTCTCTGTATATCGTTTTGAAAATACTAGTTTCCCGTAACAGTTTGTGAATACAGCAGCTAATTTAAATTTGAAAGTTAAGTAAGACACTTGTTTATTTGGTGTTATGCATTTGCTTTCACTCATTATAAGTATAAAAACATTGCTTTTACCTAATACGAGGCCAAAACACTGGTTTCTTCAGTTGTCAAAACTAAACAATGTACTGCTTACATTGGCTGGTATGCTCTTGATTTCACTTAAAATGAATGGCAAAACAATGCTTTTATTACACGAATGCTGCCGGTTCCTCACTTTCAAAATCTAAGTGAGATTCTTGTTTCTTACAATGATATACATGTGTTTTCAATTACAATCAATTAAAAATACTGCTTTTTCCTAACGTTGGCTGAATGCATTGAGTTCTTTGCTTTAGAAAACCAAAAAAAGAAACATGATTCTTTGACTGATTTGCATGTGCATTCACTTACAAACAACTTCAAGACACTGGTTTCACCTAACTCTCTGTGAATGCAGTAGTTACTTCAAGTTTGAAAGGTAATTAAGATTCTTTTTTGTGTCGCTGCTATGCCCTTGCATACAGTCACATGTCAACACACAGCTTTTATCTAAGGCTAAGCCAATACAGTGGTTTCCTCACTATACACAACTAAATAAATTTTGTCTTTTATTTGCTGCTTTGTTTGTGTTTTCACTTAAATTCATCTTCAAAACACTGGTTTCCTGTAACTGGCTGTGAATGCAACAGCTAATTCAACTTTGAAAATTAAGTAAGATACTTGTTTCTTTGGCTTATTGGGCTTGTTTACCCTCACTATCAATGCAAAGCACTGCTTTAACCTAATACTATGCCAAAACATTGGTTTCTTCAGTTTGCAAAACTAAGCAATATACTCATTACATTGGCAGCTCTGAATTTGTTTTCAGTTAAAATAAATGGCACAACACTGCTTTTACTATGCCGAAGTTGTCAATTCCACCCTTTGGAAAACTAAATAAGATTATTGTTTCTTACAATGCTATACATGTGTTTTCAATTACAATCTATTTGAAAACAGTGCTTTTCCCTAACGTTGGCTGAACGCATTGTGTTCTTTAATATTGAAAACCAAAAATGAAACTTGTTTCTTTGTCTGATTTGCAGGTGTATTCATTTACAAACAACTTCAAGACACTTGCTTCACCTAACTCTCTGTGAATGCAGTAGTTACTTCAAGTTTGAAAGGTAAGTAAGATTCTTGTTTGTTTGGCTGCTATGCCCTTACTTTCTCTCACATATCGAAATACAACTTATGCATAAGGCTAAGCCAATGCAGTGGATTCTTCACTTTACAAAACTAAGTAAGTTTTGTCATTAATTTGCTGCTATGCCTGTGTTTTCACTTAATTTCATCTTCAAAACCCTGGTTTCCCCTAAGAGACTGTGAATGCAGCAGTTAATTCAACTTTAAAAGTTTTGTAAGATACTAATTTGTATGGCTGCTCTGCGCTGGCTTTCACTCATTATCACTGTAAAAACACTGCTTTTACCTAATGCTATGCCAAAAAACTGGTTTCTTCAGTTTTCAAAACTAAGCAATATGCTCCTTACATTGGCATCTTTTCACTTGTTATCACTAACAACGAATGACCAACCACAACTTTAACTCTGCAAAAGCTGCCGGTTCCTAACTTTTGTAACCAAAATAATATTCTTGTTTCTTACACTGCTAAGTATGTGTGTACAAATACAATCAACTTGAAAACACTGCTTTCCTGAACGCTGGTTGAATGCAGTGAGTTCTTTGCTTCAGAAAACCAAAAAGGAAACTTGTTTCCTTGGCTGATTTGCATGTGTATTCACTTAAAATCAAATTCAAGGCACTGGTTTCACATAATTCTCAGTGAATGCAGTGGTTACATCAAGTTTGAAAGGTAAGTATGATTCTTGTTTGTTTGAATGCTATGCCATTGCTTTTGCTCATATGTCATCACACAGCTTTTACATAAGGCTAATGCAATGCAGTGGTTTTTTCACTTTACAAAAATAAATGAGTTTTGCCTTTTATTTGCTGCTATGACTGTGTTTTCACTTAAATTCATCTACAAAACACTGGTTTACCATAACAGGCTGTAAATGCATCAGTTAATTCAGTTTGAAAGTTAAGTAAGATGTTTGTTTGGCTGCTGTGGGCTTCCTTTCTAATCATTATCAATGTAAAAACACTGCTTTTAAGTAATGCTATGCCAAAACACTTGTTTCTTCTGTTTTCAAAATTAAGCAATATGCTCCAAACATTGGCAACTATTCACTTGTAATCACTTACACCGAATGACCAAAGAATTATTTTGCTCTGCCAATGCTGCCGGGTATTCACTTTGGAAACCAAAATAAGATTCTTGTGTCTTACACTGCTAAGCAGGTGTTTTCAATTACAATCACATTGTAAACAGTGCTTTTCCCTAATGTTGGCTGAATGCATTGAGTTCTTTGCTTTAGAATACCAAAAAATAATCCTTTTTCATTTGCTGATTTGCATGTGTATTCATTTACAAAGAACTTCAAATCACTGGTTTCACCAAACTCTGTGTGAATGCAGTAGTTACTTCAAGTTTGAATATTAAGTAAGATTCTTGTTTGTTTGGTTGCTCTGCCCTTGCTTTCACTTACATGTCATCACACAGCTTTTACCTACGGCTAAGCTAATGCAGTGGATACTTCACTTTACAGAAATAAATAAGGTTTATCATTTATTTGCTGCTATGCCTGTGTTTTCACTTAAATTCATCTTCAAAACACTGGTTTCATGTAAAAGGTTGTGAATGCAGGAGTTAATTCATATTTGAAAATTAAGTAAGATACTTGTTTGCCTTCTGGGCGCTTACTTTCACTCATTATAAATGTAAAAACAGTGCTTTTACCTAACACTATGCCAAAACACTGATTTCTTCAGTTTTCAAAACTAAACAATATACTCATTACATTGGCAGCTTTGCACTTCTTTTCACTTACAATGAATGTGAACACACTGCTTTTACAATGCCAAAGCTGTTGATTCTTCACTTTCAAAATCTAAGAAAGATTCTTCTTTCTTACAATGTTATACATGTGTTTTCAATTACAATTGACTTGAAACCTCTGCCTTTCCTGAATGCTGAATGAATGCAGTGTGTTCTTTGCTTCAGAAAACAAAAAAGAAACTTATTTCATTGGCTGATTTGCATGTGTATTCATTTACAAACAATTCGAAGACACTGGTTACACGTAACTCTCTGTGAATGCAGTAGTTACTTCAAGTTTGAAAGGTAAGTAAGATTCTTGTTTGTTTGGCTTCTATGCCGTTGCTTTCAATCACATGTCAACACAAAGCTTTTGCCTAAGGCTAAGCAAATGCAGTGATTTCTTCACTTTACAAAACTAATAAGATTTATCTTTTATTTGCTGCTTTGCCTGTGTTTTCTCTTAACATCATCTTCAAAACACTGGTTTCCCATAAGAGGCGATGATTGCAGCAGATAAACAACTTTGAAAGATATGTAAGATACTTGTTTGTTTGGCAGCTATGCCCTTGCTTTTACTCATTATCAATATAAAAACACTGCTTTTACCTAATACTATGCCAAGACACCAGTTTCTTCTGTTTTCAAATCTAAGCAATATACTCATTACATTGGCAGCTATGCAGTTGTTCTCACTTACAATGAATGTCAAAACACTGCTTTTACTATGCCAAACCTGCCGGTTCTTCACTTTCAATATCTAAGTAAGATTCTTGTTTCTTACACTGCTAATCATGTGTTTTCAATTAAAATTGACTTGAAACCACTGCATTTCCTGAACGCTGGATGAATGCAGTGAGTACTTTGCTTCAAAGAATCAAAAAGGAAACTTGTTTCCTTGGCTGATTTGCATGTGTATTCAATTAAAATCAATTTCAAGGCACTAGTTTCACCTAACTATCTGGGAATGCACTAGTTACTTCCAGTTTGAAAAGCAATTAAGATTCTGGTTTAGCTCCTGTGTCTTTCCTTTCACTCACATATCCACTCACGGATTTTACCAAGGCTAGCCAATGCAGTCGATTCTTCACTTTACAATCCTAAATAAGATTTGTCTTTTATTTGCTGCTATGCCTGCATTTTCACTTAAATTCATCTTCAAAACAATGGTTTAACCTAACTGGCTGAGAATGTAGCAGTTAATTCAAATTCTAAAGTTAAGTAAGATATTTGTTTGGCTGCTATGCATTTGCTCTCACTCATTATCAATTTAAAAACACTGCTTTTACCAAATGCTATGCAAAACAACCGGCTTCATCAGTTTTCAAAACTTAGAAATATACTCCTTACATTGGCAGCTATTCACTTGTTATCAATTACAGTGAATGGCCTAACAATGTTTTTGCTCTGCCAAAGCTGCCGGTTCTTCATTTTGGAAACCTTAGTAAGATTCTTGCTTCTTACATGGCTAACCATTTGCTTTCAATTACAATCCACTTGAAAACAAGGCTTTTCCTGAGCGCTGGTTGAATGCAGTGATTTCTTTGCATTAGAAAAAAAATTTTTTTGGCTGATTTCCATGTGTATTCATTAACAAACAACTTCAAGAGACTGGTTTCACCTAACTCTCTGTGAATGCAGTACTTACTTCAAGTTTGAAAGGTAAGTAATATCCTTGATATTTGGTTGCTATGCCCTTACTTTCACTGACATGTCAACACACACATTTGCTTAATGCTAAGCCAATGTAGTGGTTTCTTCACTTTACAAAACTTAAGATTTGTCTTTTATTTGCTGCTATGCCTGTGATTTCCCTTAACTTCTTCTTCAATACACTGGTTTCCCGTAACAGGCTGTGAATGCAACAGTTAAATAAACTTTGAATGATAAGTAAGATACTTGTTTTTTGGCTGCTATGTGCCTGCTTTCACTCACTATCAATATAAAAACACTGCTTTTACAAAATAATATGCCAAAACACTATTTTCTTCTGTTTTCAAATCTAAGCAATATACTCATTTTATTGGTAGCTATGCAGTTCTTTTCAATTTCAATGAATGTCAAAACACTGCTTTTACTATGCGAAGCTGCCAGTTCCTCACTTTCAAAATCCAAGTAACATTCTTGTTCCTTACAATGATATACATGTGTTTTCAATTAAAATCATCTTGAAAACACTGCTTTTCCATAACTTTGGCTGAATGCATTGAGTTCTTTCCTTTAGAAAAGAAAAAAAGAAACTTGTTTCATTGGCCGATTTGCATGTGTATACATTTAGAAACAACTTCAAGACACTGGCTTCACCTGTCTCTATGTGAATGCAGTGGTTACTTCAAGTTTTAAAGGTAAGAAAGATTCTTGTATGTTTGAATGCTATGCCCTTGCCTGCACTCACATTTCAACACACAGCTTTTGCCTAAGGCTAAGCCAATGCACTGATTACTTCACTTTACAGAACTGAATAAGCTTTGTCTTTATTTGATGCTATGCCTGTGTTTTCTCTTAAATTCATCTTCAAAACACTGGTTTCACATAAAAGGCTGTGAAAGCAGGAGTCAGTTCAACTTTGAAAGTTAAATAAGATACTTGTTTGTTTGGCTGCTATGCACTTGCTTTTATCTCATTATCAATGTAGAAACACTGCTTTTACGTAATACTATGCAAAAATACTGGTTTCTTCAGTTTTCCAAACTAAGCAATATACTCATTACCTTGGCAGCTATGCCCTTGTTTTCACTTACAATGAATGGCAAAACCTAGCTTTAACTATGCCAAAGGTGGCGGTTACTCACTTTGGAAATCTAAGTAAGATTCTTGTTTCTTACAATGCTATACATGTGTTTTCAATTACAATGAACTGAAAACACTGCTTTTCTCTAACGTTGGCTGAATGCATTGAGTTCTTTGCTTTAGAAAACCAGAAAAGAAACTTGTATCACTGACTGATTTCCATGTGTATTCATTTACAATCAACTTGAAGACACTGGTTTCACTGAACTCTCTGTGAATGCAGTAGATATTTCAAATTTGAAAGGTAAGTAAGATTCTTGTTTCTTTGGCTGCTATGCCTTGATTTTACTGACAGGTCAACACACAGCTTTTGCCTAAGGCTAAGCCAATGCAGTCCTTTCTTCACTTTACAAAACTAAATAAGATTTTTCTTTTATTTAGGGCTATGTCAGTGTTTTCAGTTAAATTCATCTTCTAAACACTGTTTTCCCATAACAGGGTGTGAATTCAGCAGTTAGTTCAACTTTGAAAGTTAAGGATGATACTTGTTTTCTTGGCTCCTATTCGCTTGCTTTCACTCATTATCACTGTAAAAACACTGCTTTTACCTAATAATGTGCCAAAACACCGGTTTCTTCAATTTTCAATCTAAGCCATAAACTCATTATATTGGCAACTATGCACTTGTTTTTCCTTACACTGAATGGTAAAACAATTTTTTTACTATGCCAAAGCTGCATGTTCCTACCTTTCAAAATTAAGTAAGAATCTGGATTCTTACAGTGCTACACATGTGTTTTCAATTACAATCAACTTGAAAAGACTGCTTTTTCCTAATGTTGGCTGAATTCTTCGAGTTCTTTCCATTAGAAAACCAGAAAAGAAACGTGTTTCATTGGCTTATTTGCATGTGTATTCATTTACAATAAACTTCAAGACATTGGTTTTACCTATCTCTTTGTGAATGCAGTAGCTTTTTCAAGTGTGAAAGGAAAGTAAGATTATTGTTTGTTTGGCTGCTATACACTTGCTTTCACTCACCTGTCAACACACAGCTTTTGCCTAAGTCTAAGCCAATGCAGTGGTTTATTCACTTTAAAAAACTGAATAAAATTTGTCTTTTATTTGCCGCTTTGCCAGTATTTTCGTTTAAATTCATCTTCAAAACACTGGTTTCCCATAAGAGGCTGAGTTTTCAACAGTTAATTCAACTTTGAATGTTTAGGAAGATACTTGTTTGTTCGGCTGCTATGAGCTTACTTTCATTCATTATCAATATAAAAACACTGCTTTAACCTAATACTAAGCCAAAACACTGGTTTCTTCAATTTTCTAAACTAAGCAATATTCTCATTACATTGGCAGCTATGCACATTTTTTCAATTACAATGAATAGCAAAACAATGGTTTTACTATGACAAAGCCGCCGGTTCCTCACTTTGGAAATCTAAGTAAGATTCTTGTTTCTTACAATGCTATACATGTGTTTTCAATTAAAATCAAGTTGAAAACTGTGCTTTTCCCTAATGTTGGCTGAATGCATTGAGTTCTTTGCTTTAGAAATACAAAAAAGAATCTTCTTTCATATGGTGATTTTCATGTATATTCAATTACAATCAACTTCAAGACACTGGTTTCACCTACCTCACTCTGAATTCACTAGTTAATTCAAGTTTGAATGGTAAGTAAGATTCTTGTTTGGTTTGCTGCTCTGCCCTTTCTCTCACTTACATGTGAAGACGCAGGTTCCCTTAAGGCTAAGCCAAAGCAGTGCTTTCTTCACTTTACAAAACTAAAAAAGATTTGTTTTTTATTTGCTGCTCTGCCTGTGTTTTCACTTAAATTCATGTTCAAACACTGGTTTCCCATAACAGGCTGTGAATGCAGCAGTTAATTCTACTTTGAAAGTTAAGTAAGATAGTATTTTGTTTGGCTGCTATGTGGTTGCTTTCAATCATTATCAATGTAAAAGCACTGCTTTTACCTAATACTATGAGAAAACACTGGTTTCTTCAGTTTTCAAAACTAAGCAATATACTCATTACATTGGCAGCTATGCACTTGTTTTCAGTTACAATGAATGTCAAAACAATGCTTTTACTATGCCAAAGCTGCCAGTTCCTAACTTTGGAAATCAAAGTAAGATTCTTATTTCTTACAACACTATATATGTGTTTTCAGTTACAATCAACTTGAAAACACTGCTTTTTCGTAGCGTTGGCTGAGTGCTTTGAGTTCTTTGCTTTAGAAATTAAAAAATGGACTTTTTTCATTGGCTTATTTGCATGTGTATACATATACAATCAACTTCAAGTCACTGGATTCACCAAACACTCTGTGAATGCATTAGTTACTTCCTGTTTGAAGGGTTGGTAAGATCCTTGTTTGTTTTGCTGCTATGCCCTTGCTTTCACTCAAATGTCAACACACAGCTTTTTCCTAAGTCTAAGCCAATGCAGTAATTTCTTCACTTTACAAAACTAAATAAGATTTGGGTTTTATTTGCTGCTATGCCTGTGTTTTCACTTAAATTCATCTTCAAAAACTGGTTTCCAGTAACAGACTGTGAATGCAGCAGTTAATTGAAATTTGAAAATTAAGTAAGATACTTGATTGTTGGGCTACTATATGCTTGCTTTAACTCACTATCAATGTGAATCCACTGCTTTTACTAATATTATGCCAAAGCACTGGTTTCTTTAGTTTTCAAAACTAAGAAATATACTCATTACCTTGACATCTATGATCTTCTTTTCACTTACAATGAATGGCAAAACATCGCTTTTAGTATGCCAAAACTGCCTGTTCCACACTTTGCAACTCTAAGTAAGATTATTGTTCCTTACAATGCTATACATGTGTTTTCAATTACAATCAACTTGAAAACACTCCTTCCCCTAACGTTGGCTGAGTGCATTGAGTTCTATGTGAGGGTAATCCAAAGAAGAAACTTGTTTCATTGGCTGATTTGCAAGTGTATTCATTTAAAAACCACTTCAAAACACTGGCTTCACCTATCTCTCTGTGAATGCAGGAGTTACTTCAAGTTTGAAATGTAAGTAAGTTTCTTGTATCTTTGGCTTCTACGCCCTTGCTTTCACTCACATGTCAACACACCATTTTACTTGAGGCTAATCCTAAGCAGTAGTTTCTTCACTTTACAATACTAAATAAGATTTGACATTTATTTGTTGCTATGCTTGTGTTTTCACTTAAATATCTTTTTAAAAACAGGGGTTTCCTGCAACAGGCTGTGAATGCAGCATTTAATTCAACTTTGAATGTTAAGTAACATACTAGTTGTTTGGCTGCTATGTGCTTGCTTTCAGTCATTATCAATGTAAAAGCCGTGCTTTTACTAATACTAAGCCAAAACACTCGTTTCTTCAGTTTTCAAAATTAGTAATATACTCATTACTTTGGCAGCTATGCTCCTGTTTTCACTTAAAATGAATTTCAAATCACTGCTTTTACTATGCAAAAGATGCCGGTTCCACACTTTGATAATCTAATTAAGATTCTTGTTTCTTTCAAAGATATCCATGAGTTTTCAATTACAATCAACTTGAAAACTCTGCTTTTCCTTAACGTTGCCTGAATGCATTGAGTACTTTGCTTTAGAAAACCAAAAAAAGAATCTAGCTTCATTGGGTTACTGCATGTGCATTCATTTACAAACAACGTCAAGACACTGGTTTCACCTAACTCTCTGTCAATGCAGTAGTTGCTTCAAGTTTGAAAGGGATGTATGATTCTTGTTTTTTTTTTTTTTTTTGGCTTCTATGCCTTTGCTTTCCTCCCATGTCAACACACAGATTTTACCAAAGGCTAAGCCAAAGCAGTAGTTTCTTCACTTTATTAAACTACATATGATTTGTCTTTTATTTAATGCTATTTCTGTGTTTTCACTGAAATTCATCTTCACAACAGTGGTTTCCCATAACAGGCTGTAAATGCAACAGTTAATTCAGCTTTGAAAGCTAAGTAAGATACTTGTTTATTTGGGTGCTATGTGCTTGCTTTCACCCATTATCAATGTAAAAACAGTGCTTTTACCTAATTCTTTGTCAAAACACTGGTTTCTTCAGTTTTCAAAACCAAGCAGTATACTCATTACATTGGTAACTATGCACTTCTTTTCACTTACAAAGAGTGTCAAAACACTTCTTTTACTATGCCAATGCTGCCGGTTCCTCACTTTTGAAATCTAACTTAGATTCTTGTTTCTTACAATGCTATACAAGTGTTTTCAATTACAATAAACTTGAAAACACTGCTTTTCCCTTAAGTTGGCTGACTGTATTGAGATCTTTGCTTTTGAAATCCAAAAAAGAAAGTTTTTTTGGCTGATTTGCATGTGTATTCATTAACAACCAACTTCAAGACACTGGTTTCACCTCTCTCTTTGAATGCAGTATTTCCTTCAAGTTTGAAAGACAAGTAGTATTCTTGATTTTTTGACTGCTATGCCATTGCTTTCCTCACATATCAACACACAGCTGTTCCTAAGGCTAAGTCAAAGCAGTGGTTTCTTCACTTTATAATACTAAATAAGATTTCTCTTTAATTTGCTGCTATGCCTGTGTTTTCACTTAAATTCATCTTCAAAACACTGATTTTCCCTAACAGGCTGTGAAAGCAGCAGTAAATTCAAGTTTGAAAGTTAAGTAAGATTCTTGTTTGTTTGGCTGCTCTACGTTTGATTTCTCTCATTTTTAATGTAAAAACACTGCTTTTACCTAATACTATGCCAAAACACTGGTTTCATCAGTTTTCAAAACTAAGCAATATACTCCTTACATTGGCAGCTATTTAGTTTTTTTCACATAAAACGAATAACCAACCTCTCCTTTTACTCTACAAAACTCGTGGTTCCCGACTTTTAAAACCTAAGTAAGATTCTTGTTTCTGACACTGCTAAGCATGTGTTTTCAATTACAATCAACTTGAAGACACTGCTTTTCCCTAAGGTTGGCTGAATGCATTGAGTTCTTTGCTTTAGAAAACCAAAAATGAAACTTGTTTCATTGGCTGTTATGCATGTGTATTCATTTACAAAGAACTTCAAGACACTGGATTCACCTAGCTCTCTGTGAATGCAGTACTTTCTTCAAGTTTGAAAGGTAAGTAAGATTCTTGTTTGTTTGGCTTCTATACCCTTTATTTCACTCATATGTACACACACAGCTTTTACCTAAGTTTCTTCAATTTTCAAAACTAAATAAGAACTGTCTTTTATTTGCTGCTGTGCCTGTGTTTTCACTTAAATTAATCTTCAAAACTCTGGATTCCTGTAACAGACTGTGAATGCAGGAGCTAATTCTGCTTTGTAAGTAAAGTAAGAATCTTATTTGGTTGGCTTCTATGTGCTTCTTTAACTCACTATCAATTTAAAAACACTGCTTTTACCTATTAATAAGATAAAACACGGTTTCCTTCAGTTTTCCAAAATAAGCAATATACTCATTACATTGGCAGCTATGCATTTGTTCTCACCTACAATGAATGTCAAAACACTGCTTTTAATATGCCAAACCTGTCAGTTCCTCACTTTTGAAATCTAAGTAAGATTCTATTTTTTCATAATGCTTTACATGTGTTTTCAATTACAATCTACTTCAAAACACCACTTTTCCCTAACATTGCCTGAATGTATTGAGTTCTTTGGTTTAAAAAATCAAAGAAAGTAACTTGTTTCATTGGCGGATTTGCATGTGTATTCATTTACAATGAACTTCAAGACACTGGTTTCACCTATCTCTCTGTGAATGCAGTAGTTACTTCAAGTTTGAAAGGTAAGTAAGATTTTTGTTGGTTTGGCTGCTATGCCCTTGATTTCACTCACATTTCAACACACAGATTTTGCCTAAGGCTAAGCCAATGCAGTGACTTCTTCACTTTACAAAACTAAATGAGATTTGTTTTTAATCTGCTGCTTTGCCAGTGTTTTCACTGAAATTCTTCTTCACAACAAAGGTTACTTTAACAGGTTGTGGATGCAACAGGTAACTCTACTTTAAAATTTATGTAAGATACTTGTTTTTTGGCTGTTATGCATTTGCTTTCACTCATTATCAATGTAAAAACACTTCTTTTACCTAATAATATGCGAAAACACTGGTTTCTACAGTTTTCAAACTTAGGAATATACTCATTACTTTGGCAGCTATACACTTCTTCTCACTTTCAATGAAAGTCAAAACAGTGCTTTTATTAAGCGAAAGTTGCCGGTTCCTCACTTTGGAAATCTAAGGAAGACTCTTGTTTCTTACAATGCTATACATGTGACTTCAACTACAATCAACTTGAAAACACTGCATTTCCCTAACATTGGCTGAATGCATTGATTTCTTTGCTTTAGAAATCCAAAAAAGATACTTGTTTCATTGGCTGATTTGCATGTGTATTCATTTACAAACAAATTCCAGACACTGGTTTTACGTAACTCTCTCTGAATGTTGCACTTACTTCAAGTTTCAAAAGTAAGTAAGATTCTTGTTTTTTGGCTGCTTTACCCTTGCTTTCACTCACAAGTCAACACAAAGTTTTACCTAAGGCTAAGCCAATGCAGTGTTTCTTCACTTTACAAAACTAAATAAGAGTAGTCTTTTATTTTCTGCTATGCCTGTGTCTTCACTTAAATTCATCTCCAAAACACTCGTTTCATGTAACAGGCTGTGAATGCAGCAGATAATTCAACGTTGAAAGTCAAAGAAGATACTTGTTTGTTTGACTGCTATGTGCTTCCTTTCACTCATTATCAATGTAAAATCCCTGCTTTTACCTAATACTATGCCAAAACACTGGTTTGTTCAGTTTTCAAAACTAAGCCATATACTCATTACATTTGTAGCTCTGCCCTGTTTTAACTTGCAATGAATGTCAAAACACTGCTTTTACTATGCCAAGGTTGCTGGTCAGTCACTTTGGTAATCAAAGTAAGATTCTTATTTCTTACAATACTATACATGGGTTTTCAATTATAATCAACTTGAAAACACTGCTTTTCCATAATGTTGGTTGAATGCATTGAGTACTTTGCTATTTAAAAGTAAAAAAGGAACTTGTTTCTTTTGGTGATTTGCGTGTGTATTCTTTTACAAACAACTTCAAGACCCTGGTTTCTCCTAACTCTCTGTGAATGAAGTAGCTATTTAAAGTTTGAAAGGTAAGTAAGATTCTTGTTTGTTTGGCTGCTATACCCTTGCTTTCACTCACATGTCAACATACAGCTACTATCTAAGGCTAAGCCTATGCAGTGGTTACTTCACTTTACAAAACTAAATAAGATTTGCCTTTTATTTGCTGCTATGCCTGTGTCTTAATGTAAATTCATCTTCAGAATACAAGTTTCCAGGAACAGGCTGTGAATGAAGTAGTTTCTTCGAGTATGAAAGGTAAGTAAGATTCTTGTTTGTTTGGCATTATGCCTTGCTTTTTCTCACATGTCAACGCACAGTTTTGCCTAAGGCTAATCCAATACGGTGTTGCTTCACTTTACAAAATTAAATAAGATTTCTCTTTTGTTTCCAGCTTTGCCTGTGTCTTCAATTAAACACGTCTTCAAAACACTGGTTTCCCATAACAGGCTTTGACTGAAGCAATTAATTCATCTTTGAAAGTTAAGTAAGATACTTTCTTTGCCCGCTATGCACTTGCTTTCACTCATTATCAATGAAAAAACCCTGCCTTTGCCTAATACTATGCCAAAACACTGGTTTCTTCCGTTTTCAAAAATAAGCAATATACTCACTACATTGACAGCTATGCAATTTTTTTCACTTACAATGAAAGTCAAAACAATGCTTTTACTATGCCAAAGCTGCCGGTTCCTCTCTTTGGAAATTCTAGGAAGATTCTTGTTTCTTACAAAGCTACACATGTGTTTTCAATCGCAATCAACTTGAAAACACTGCTTTTCCTTTACATTGGCTGAATGCATTGAGTTCTTTGCTTTTGAAAACCAAAAAGGAAACTTATTTCATTGGCTGATTTGCATGTGTATTCATTTACAATCAACTTCAAGACACTGGTTTCAGCTAACTCTATGTGAATGGCGTAGTTACTTCAAGTTTGGAAGCTAATAAGATTCTTGTTTGTTTGGCTGCTATGCTCTTGATGTCACTCACATGTAAACACACAGCTTTTACCTAAGACTAAGCCAATGCAGTGGTTTCTTCACTTTACAAAACTAAAAATATTTGTCTTTTATTTGCTGCTATGCCAGTGTTTTCACTGAAATTCTTCTTCACAACAAAGGTTTCCTGTAACAGGAACTGAATGCAGCAGTAAATTCAACTTTGAAAATAAAGAGAGATACTTATTTGTTTCACTGCCATGCACTTGCTTTCACTCAATATCCATGTAAAACACTGCTTTTACTTAATACTATGCCAAGCACAGGATTCTTCCGTTTTCAAAACTAAGCAATATACTCATTACATTGACAGCAATGCAGTTGTTTTCACTTACAATGAAAGTCAATACACTGCTTTTACTATGTCAAAGATGCTGGTTCCTCACTTGCTTAATCTAAGTAAGATTTTGTTTCTTACAATGCTATATATGCATTTTCATTTACAATCAACTTGAAAGCATTGCTTTTCCCTAACATTGGCTGAATTCATTCGGTTCTTTACTTTAGAAAACCAAAAAAGAAACTTGTTTCATTGACTGATTTGCATGTGTAATCATTTACAAACTACTTCAAAACACCGGTTTCACCTAACTTTCTTTGAATGCCGTAATTACTACAATTTTGAAAGCTAAATAAGTTTCTCATTTTTTTGGCTGCTATCCCCCTCTTTTCTCTCACGTGTCAATACACAATTTTGGCCTAAGGCTCAGCTAAATCAGTGGATTCCTCTCTTAACAACAAAAATAAGATTTGTATTTTATTTGCTGCTTTTCCTGTGTTTTCACTTAAATTAATCTTCAAAACACTGGTTTTCTGTGACAGGCTTTGAATGCAGCATTTAATTCCAATTTGAAATTTAAGTAAGATACATGGTTTTTTTTTGGCTGCTATGCATTGCTTTAACTCATCAATGTAAAAACACCGCTTTTACCTAATACTATGCAAAAACACTAGTCATTTCAGTTTTCAAAACTAAGCAATATACTCCTTATATTGGCAGTTATGCACTTTGTTTCCGTTACAATGAATGTCACAAAATTTCTTTTACTTTGCCAAAGCTGCTGGTTCCTAACATTCAAAGTCTATGTAAGTTTCTTGTTTTTTACAATGCCATACATGTGTTTTCAATTACAATCAACCTGAAAAAATTGCATTTCCCAAAGTTGGCTGAATGCATTGAGTTTTTTGCTTAAGAAAACCAAAAAAGAAACTTGTTACATTGGCTGATTTACATGTGTATTCATTTACAAACAACTGCAAGACACTGGTTTCACCTAACTCTCTGTGAATGCAGTAGTTACATCAAATTTGAAAGGTAAGTAAGAGTCTTGCTTGTTTGGCTGCTATGCCCTTGCTTTCAGTCACTAGTCTACACCAGATTTGCCTAAGGCTAAGGCAATGCAGTGGTTTCTTCACTTTACATGACTAAATAAGATTTGCCT
>JAQZBX010006109.1:0-54212 GCA_029593785.1 Cabassous unicinctus | reverse complement strand
TTTTTTTTTTTCAGGAGGCACTGGAAACTGAACCTGGAACCTCCTATATAGGAGGCAGGAGCTCAACTACTTGAGCCACATTTGCTCCCTAAAGAATCAATTTTAATGATAAAAGAATAAAATGGAACCAAGTGCCTGTGGCATATGCAAATGTTTGAAAATTTTCTCATATTAAATGTTTGCATATGACAATAGGAATATATTAAAATTATAGTAAATATTTTTTGATTGCCTAGTAAGTTTTCATTTTAAAAGAGGTACAAATTCACAAATACTCTTTCAACATTACTTCTACTTATAAATGTGAAATTTATACCATACATCTTTCTTAAATTTTCTATTTCCATCAGAATATCAAACAAACAAATATATACAAACTATATACAAACTAACAAAATAACAGTGAAATATTCTGAATCAGAAAACAGCAAATTCTGCATGTATTTCAAATTGAAGGGAGATTTCCTTAACTTGTTAATGGTAATAATCTTTCTAAAATGTGAACCCTTGGGATAATATATGTTAATATATTCATATTGATTCACTTTTCTCTTTGCCACCTTCACCTCTCTAAAATGCTGTATTTCCTGCTTTTGCTAAAGCAAAAGAGGAACTGTGGGTGGGCAATCTACATTAAACTCAGAGATTAAGGATCACAAAATCAATTTTACTTTGAAAACTTACAAAAGAAGTTTGGTTGTCTCATCCATTCATTTCATCCTGATATTTTATTTTTGTAAATTCTTAGAACTTTTTCAAAATGCAGTGAATGCAATAAGGGTGGTTTCACTGGAAATGGGCAATTTGGCAATACAATAAATTATAACAACTTCTTTAGGATGTAAGCATTAAAGTTCATGATTCTGAATCTTGGAATGAATAAACTAAAATAAAATCACATATTTATAAAATATTAGTGCAAAACAAAATGGAAACTTCAGGAGAAAATGAGTCAAAGCAAGAGAAAAAGTATATATTTTATTTTATTTTGATTATAAAAGGAGATAATATTTGAAGACAATTCTGAAAGCTAAAGACAAGCAATACTACAAGCAATACTAAAGAAGAAAATAATTTTTACTAGCTGTTTCTTAAATCTTGACAATACTTTGGGATGTGCATTTTTACCAGCTGGGTTGAATATGCATGTATATATTTACTTTTTAAATTTACTTTTTATAAGTATTTAAGTAAATTCCCATGTTAATAGTTTATTTTTAACTATATGATTTGTTTGGCTGTACCTTATTTTGTGTTGTGAATTTGCTAAAATAACAGTTATTTATATTTTGAATATTAAGTTTGTATTCATGTATGTTCCTTTAAAATGCTGCTGTACTGAATTTCCATGCAAAATATCTTTCTGTTTCACTGATTATTTTCTTCTGAATACAGGATTTAACTGTGGAAATTAGCATGTACAAAATTAAACTCAGCTTTATTTTACTAGCAAGTAAAACAATAATAATACCGTCTAATGTAATAGGCTAATACTCATTTGAATTGGAAAACTCAACACCTTAGAATCCTCCTTGTTGTCTCACTCCATCATTGTTCATAGCCAATCAATCACTGATCCTTGCTTATTTTTGCTACCAAATTCTTTTGGATTACATCAACATACTTCCATCTCTAAGACCCATACTGGAATCTGAGCTTTGCATATCTGTATTTTGGATGCCACAGTAATCTTTTCATGGGTCTGTCCACTTCTCTTTACAGCATCTTGCCAACCATATTGCATGACCCAATCAGAGGGAACCTGTTCTAACATTAAATATATTTTGTTTCCGTCCTTCTTAAAACTGATCAACACACTTGCATTGTTTTAACAACATAAACTAAACTGCTGATCCTGACCTAGGGACTCTGCATTACTTCTCTTATCTCCATGCTCCCTATCATTGTCAGCATTAAACCCAAACTATTTGTCTTATCAACATATACTTGCCATGCTCGTTCCTAAGAAAATCTTGGATATGCTGCTCATTCCACTAGATATACTTTCCCCACCTTAAAAATCTGGTTGTGTACTTGTCCTGCAAGATCTCCCCTCATGTATATCTTTCTTAAGGAAGTTTCCATGGCCTCACTGAGAAAACTCAAAGCTCTGTGATTTACCTTCTTCCAATCACCAGGTACAATTAACTCAAAATTTGTTCAGCACAATTTCATGTATCTTACATGATTATAATACCATGTGATGTAATTCATATAATTGAATTTTATAACTAAAATTGAACCATGGCACATGTTTCAAAAATCAACACCATATAAAAGGTAAATATTCAGAAATACATAGGTATATATATAGATAGATAGATAGATAGATAGATAGATAGATAGATAATTCACAGTATATTTGATATTTGATATGAGGATAAAGTGAGCATTTATTTTTATTAAATATTTTGAATTTTCTTTCTTTTAAAAGTACCCTCAATATTGGAGTCTCTGATTATTTCTAGTTTCTAAAGTTTTAAGCAGGACTGTGACAAATAAATTTGTATAAATGTTTTAAACATGAATGTGTATGTGTTTGTATGTGTTTGTATATCGGTGTGTGTATGTGTCCATATGATTAATTTCAGATGTTTAATTGTTAGTACAAGAGAAAATGCATTAATAAATTTAATACATATTGAAAAATTGTCCTCAATAGGAACTGTAAAATTTGTACCTTCAACAGCCATATTTAATGTCCAACAGCCATGAAGAATGCCGTTTACTCTGCAGTTTATTAAGAGAGATCATTTTCAAAATTTTGGATTTTGCCTATCTGATAGATGAGAAATGTTTGGATATTTTTAGTTAGTATTTTCATTATGAATAAATATGGTATTTCACCTATATATTTAAGAGTCAGTGTTATTTGTATTTGATAAGTGTAAAAATACATATGGTTTTTATTCATATGCTTTTTTCATTTTCTGTTTTGTTATTGTACTTTCTATTCTCAATATCAATATTTTTACAAAACCATTAACTATTGGTTAATCTGAGTTTAAAATATTTTGCCCAATTGCCAGTTTTAAATTCTTTATTTTTTCTTTAAAAATTATTTTATTTTTATTTAGTTGTATAACTTTACAATTATTTTTGTCTTTTCTATTTTAAATCTAAGTGAGAAAATTCTCCCTTAGTCAATGTCTCAAAGGTTTCACCATGTTTTCCTCCAGAACTCTCATTTCTTATATTTAAGAAAAAAAAGAAAAACAAAAACCTTAGTTTTCCCTTTTCTTCTGGTAGATTGTTATGCTGTGTGAGTTGTAGATCATATATGTATGTATAATAAAAATACATCCATTGCAACATCACAAATCACAGAGTCAGTGATTATCAAGTATTATGTTCCCACTAATATTGGATCCATAATAAATAATTATGTGCTTTTCCATTAATCTTTCTAACTATGTGAATTTCAATCCACTCTACTTCAATCACTGGTGATTTATGGCATATTATAATTGCTAATAAAAATTGTACTTCATTATTCTTATCTTTAGAGAGTTATTAATTATATTTGACTTTATTTCTTCATGTAAACATAAACTCAGCGTATATATATATATGCTAGAGTTTATATTTTGGTTGAGAATTATATGATATATATCTTCTAATTAGGGTGAATTGATATCATTAAGACAATGAGGCTTTTTCTTTCCAAGGGGAGGACCTAAGTTTCTCAATAGTATTCTTTCGTACTTCAAGGTTAGCTTACCATTTTACTCTTTTACCATAAATGTATTTCTGACAACTTTATGGTTTCTTATTATTTTATAAATGAATCTTTTCTTGTATTATTTCTTCTAAGTGAGTGTTTCTTCTAGATGTGCTGTTTATTTCAGCATATTAATATCCAACTCACTACCTTAGGAAATCTTTTCACTGCTTTGATTAAGATTTCATGTGGTTCAGTAAGTTTTCCGGCAAATAATCATAGTATCTGAGACATTTCCACTTCTGACATAATAAAAGGAGTTTTCAACCTATACTCTAAGGCACTCTATTATGCTTCATTCTGTCCTGTATATCTGAAAAGTCTTCTCCATTTTTGTTTGTTTTGGAGTATCTTTATTTTGACTTCTTTTTGCAGAATATTTTTTGTCATATAGAAATTAAATTTAACAAGTTTTTTTTTTCCTTGTTGATCCCTTCCAACATTTTGGACATATGTTGTCATAATCTTGGTATTATGACTTTTCTTCTGGATTATTTTAAGATT
This sequence comes from Cabassous unicinctus, assembly GCA_029593785.1. NCBI lineage: Eukaryota > Metazoa > Chordata > Mammalia > Cingulata > Chlamyphoridae > Cabassous > Cabassous unicinctus. The sequence goes on along the minus strand of JAQZBX010006109.1, from coordinate 49,987 downwards.
TGCAAAATATTTGTCCTTAATTTTTCTTCAGTTTTTAATCATAATTTTTTGAAAATTGCCTCAGTAAAATTTGGGGAAAGGAGAGGAAATAGAGGCAATTTTTCACCCAAAAATTTGCAATAAAAAGCATAATGCAATCTCCTGAACATCTCTGTAGTCTTTGGTTGCTCAAATTGATAAATTGATTATAACTTCTGTATGGAAAAGTAAAATATGTAAATAGCTGAAAAAGTTTTTGAAAATGGAAAACAAGTTGGAAGACACACACCTGATATTAAGGAGGAAGTTCACCTGAGCATACATATAAGGTATATAAAAATGTTCAAATGTTCATGGGACATTGTCACAGTGGGTGGAAAATCACTCAATAAATGTGATAATACTGAGTTCCCATCCTGGAAAGCTCTGCCACATTCTCTAAGGGAGCAGCAACATTCCCCCACATGCAGAGGCAGTGACTGGTGAAGGAGGAAGATCCACTGATGGCCCCCTTATATTGAGGACTAGCCTTAGGAGTCTTTGCTCTTGAAATTGAAACTTAGCCTATTGTCATGAGGTGCCTAAGGGTTGCCTCCTGAGAACCTCCTTGTTGCTCAAATGTGGCCTCTCTCTAAGCCAAATTCAGCATATGAATGCATTGCATTCCTCCCAGTGTGGGACAAGACTCCTGAGGATGGGCCTCCCTGGCACCGAGGAATTGCTATCAAGTGCCAACTGGCAAGGCAACTAGAAAAAGACCTTGAATAAAAGGGGGAAAAGGTTAATACAAATGAGTTTTTATGGCTAAGAGACTTTAAAATGAGTTGGGAGGTCATTCCAGAGGTAATGCTTTCGCACATCTTAGTAGAATCTCATAGATTTCCAAAGTGTATATCACCCCAAATAGTGGGGCTCCTGATGACTCTGAGACACCCAGGTCCTATGTCAGGGCAGTTAGCTCTGGAGTTTAATGCCTTGCCAGTGGACTCTACTTTGGAGTTTGTGCTCCTGTCAGTGAGAGAGTTGGACTCAACTATGTCTTCCATGCACGTGGCTTATCTGTCCCTTCTATTCAAACCTATATATGGTGCTGGAGTTTGTACATGTACATCCAGAGACTTGAGTCTTTGGGCTGTCCATGTGCCAGCTGGGCCTGGAACCTGGGTGGAGCAGCAACTCCTACTCTACAGCTCATTGGACTCACCCAGGAAAACTGGCGGGGATATGATGATGTACAATGACCATCCCAGGGAATGGAAAAAGTCTGCACTTGCAGGAAAGATAGTCCCATCCATCTTCCCCATGAAATATAATACCCCTTTCATTTAGAGGTGGAATGGACATCACCATCCCAGACTCCTCAGGATTGGGGGAAGACTATGGACTAGAGTGGACTTACTGGCATGCTACTATAGACATATTGTGATTCAAGCAATGGAAGAAATTACAACATTGATGTGGAGCCCGTGGCTACTGGATGCTCTGGGGGCAGGGAGAGAGAAAAGTAGTTGTATTATAGGGGATTTTTCGGTACTTGGGAATTGCCCTGAATGACATCTCAATGACTGATATAAGCATTTTTTGTCATCATTTAACATGCAGAACTTTGTGGGACAGAGTGTGGTCTACAGTTTGAACTACAGTCCATGCTTAATGGCAAAGCCCCAGGATATGTTTATCAATTGCAACTAATGTGCCACACTAATGAAGAATGTTCATGTGAGAGGTTGTGGGAGGTGTGGGAGGTGGGGCTTATGGGAACCCCTGTATTTTTTGGTTAACTTTTATGTAATCTAAGTCTCTTTAAAACAATTTTTTAAAATTAAATTTAAAAAAAGAAGTATTATTAAGCTATAGAAATCAAGACTATGTGATATTGAAATAAATAAAGATACTGCTAAGAAAATTAAGAGAAAAAGAACATGCTGGAAGAAAAGATTTGCAAAGCATACATCTAAAAAAGGACTTGTATCTATAATTATAAAGAGTATTTAATGCTCAATAATAAAATAGAAAACAACTTCATAAAATGGGCAAACATATTTAAAACTTTGTAAAATATGTGAAATTCCTAGGGAATATGGTAGGTTTAAATTTGACTGAATTCTTAATTATATTAAATGTATCACCACTAAAGATCAAGAATATCAGTCTGAAAATATAACAACATAAATATGCCACTTACAATTAGTTCACTTCAAATATTAGGACAGTAATTGGCCAAAAACAAAAGGATTTAATGTTATCTGACATAAAACATAAACCAAAAGAAACCTCATATGGCTTTAATAATATCTGACAATGTAGATTTTTATTTACTAATTATTTTATTATTAGAGAAGTTGTGAGTCACAAAACAGTCCTGCATAATATGCAAAATTCTCATAAATCTTCTCTTCACCAACACCTTACATTGTTGTGGAATAATTGTTACTGAATATGAAAGAATATGATTAGACTATTACCACTACGGTCCATAAAGTACACTTGGTATATTTTTTCCATGCAATACCTATAAATAACACTATGTATTATTGTCCATTAGTTATAGTTCATGAGAGAACACACTCATATTGTCCTGGTAACCAAAGTCTATCTTTCACCACATGGTTCACTGAGTTATTTAGTCCCATGCCTGTACATTCTAATCAAAATGTACACTAAGTTGCTCTCATATTCATCACAGAGTTTTGAAGTCATTGCCCCAGTAAACCATTGAACATTCTCCTTAGTCCAAAAGAAAAAAATCCCATAACCCCTTATTATTGACACTTAGTGGTGATATAGTACGTTCTTTGACACTGATGCAAGAGTATTACAATACTGCTATTCGTTGTAGTCCATAAGTTACATTAATTGCATTTTTCCCATGCATCACTATATTCTTAACACATTTTAACAGTGGCATACATTTATTCTAGTTCATAGAAGAACATTCTTGAATTTGTGTTATTAAACACAATCCTCATCCACTTCTGGGTTCAATATATTATTCAGTCCTTATATTATTCTCTAGTTTTCTTTCAATTGACATTTACCTCCCTAGAGTACCTTCTTTCAGCCACAATCCCATTTATAAACCAGCCGTATTAGTTATACTTTCTATAATGTGTTACCAACAACTTTACCCATTTCCACAATTTTACAGTCCAACTAATTAAAAATTCTACATACATTAAACCTCAGTACACCTTCTCAGTCCTCATCTTATCTCGTAGTAACCTATAGTCTAAGTTTTAACTACTTGTGTTTATTCTTTGTATTAAGTATTATTAGTGAGACCATGAAATATTTTTCTTGTTGTACATGTTTTATTTCACTTAGCATAATATCCTCAAGGTTCATCCATGTTATCATGTGTCCCAATTTCATATCTTCTTACAAAAACATAGTATTCCATCATATGTGTATACCACATTTGGTTGATTCATTTATTCATTGATGGCCACTTGGTCATTTCCATCTTTTGACAACTGTGAATTATGCCACTATGAATATTGGTGTGCAACTGTTTGTTCGTGTCACTTTAAGTTCTTCTGGATATATTCCTAGTACAGGGATTGTCAAATCATACAGGAGTTCTATATTTAGCTTCCTGAGTAACCACCAAACTGTCTTTGACAGAGGCTGCACCATTCTTCATTCTCCCAAAAGTGAAAGATTTTTCCTATTTCTTCACATCCTCTTCACTACTTTTTACCTATTTTACTGACAAATGTTAATAAATCCATTCAATGGATAACAAATAACAATGCTGTTTGGTATAATCACATAGTTATGTATTCATCACTTCAATTAATTTAAGGGCTTTTTCATTATTATTACTATTACTGGAATATTTTCATTAAGCCAGTAATAGTAATAATAATAAAAAGCAAAATCCAATCAAACAAACAAACAAACCTCATCGCCTATCAATTGCTCTATGCTTCCCCTTCCATATGTAGTTGCTTTCTGTTTTTTTTTTCTCTCTCTAGTTTATTTGTATTTATATTTAATAAAAACAGTCACATATGCAGTGTCACCCATATTTATATTTTACTTGAGGTTTCACTTATGTTATACAGATCCATGTTAAATTTTTTAGATTTACTTATGGTAATAAAAATATTCTTAAGCTTTTTGTTTCAATCACTGTCATACCCATAAAATATCTCTCCTAGTCACAAACACAATGATGTGCTCTCACCATTTCTATTCATTTCCAAAGATTTACAAACAATCTTTTTCCCAATTCTGCAAAGAATTGATTAATTATATGCCTTTCATCCTTTTTTTCTTCTAACCTATATTCTAATTAATAATTCCATGAGTATAATAATATATTTAGTTGATAATAGTGCAAATATACAGTATTTATCCTTTTGTGTGGGGCTTGCTTCATTCAACATAATACCCTCCAGATTCATCCATTATGTCATAGACTTCATGACTTCATTTCTTCTTAGTGCTAAATATTATTCAATTGTGAATATACACCACAATATGTTTATCCATTTATCAGTTGATGGACAACTGGGTTGTTTCCAATTTTTGGCTATTGTGAATAACACTACTATGAACATTGGTGTGCAGATGTCTATTCCTGTCACTACTCTTAGTTCTTCTGGGTATATACCTAGCAATGTTATTGCTGGTACCATGGTCAGTCTATATTCAACTTCTTTAGAAACTGCCAAACTGTCCTCCACAGGACTGTACCATTCTACATTTCCACCAACAGTGAATAAGCATTCCTATATCTCTACGTCTTCTCCAAAATTTACAGTTTTCTGACTTTTTTAGAAGCAGCCAGTCTAATAGGTGTGAAATGATATCTCATTGCAATTTTGATTTGCATTTCCCTAATTGTAGTAATGTTGAACATTTTTTCATATGTTTCTTCACCATTTGAATTTCTTCTTTAGATAGTTGTCTTCTCAAGTCTTTTGCACATTTTTAAATTGGGTAGCTTTTGTTTTTATTTTTGACTTATATGATCACTTTATATAGCACAGATATTAAATCATTATTGGATATATGATTGACAAATATTTTCTCCCATTGAATGGGCTGCACTTTCACCTTTTCACAATGTCCTTTGTGGTGTAAAAGTGTTTAATTTTGAGGAGGCCCCATTTACCTATTTTTTCTTTTGCTGCTCGACTTTTGGGTATAAGGTTTAAGAAACACACAAGCAGCCCACATTGACAAAAGAAGAAATTGATGAACTTAATATGTGAATCACAATAAGGTTGAATTAGTCATCAAAATCATCCCAACTAAGAAGACCCCAGGATTAGATGGTTTCACAGGAGAATTCCACCATGCATTCCTAAAAGGACTAACACAAATCCTATATAAATTATTCCAAAAAATATAAATGGAGGGAATATTGTATAACTCATTCTATAATGCCAACATCACCCCAATAATAAAGCCACACAGAGATGCCACAAGAAAGAAACTGTACACCAATCTCTTTAATGTATCTAAATGCTAAAATACTTAATAAAATATTTGCTAATCATATTCAACAGCACATCAAACAAATTATACACCATGACCAAGTGACTTTCATCCCTGGTATACAAGGATGGTTCAACATAAGAAAATCAATGTAATATACCATATTAAGAGATGGAAAGAACAAAATCACATGATCATCTCTATAGATGCAGAAAAGGCATTTGACAAAATACAGCACACTTTCCCAATAAAAACAGTTCAAAAGATAGGAACAGAAGGAAACAGGAAACTCTCTCAACATGATAAAGGGTATATATGAAAAACCCACAGTTAACATCATATTCAATGGTGAAATCCTAAAAGCTTTCCCTCTAAGATCTGGAACAAGACAAGGATGTCCACTGTCACTGCTCTTATTATCATTGGGTTTTAAGTACTTGCTCAAGCACTTAGGCAAGAAAAAGATAAAAGACATCCAACTTAGAAAGGAAGAAATAACATTTCATTATTTGCAGATTACATGATCCTATACATAGAAAACCGTGAGAAATCTACAACAAAGCTTCTAGAACTGATAAATGAGTTCAGTAAAGTGGCAGGATAGAAGATCAACACACAAAAATCAATAGCATTTCTGTACACTATTAATGAGCAATCTGAGGAGGAAATCAAGATAAAATTCCATTTATAATAGCAACTAAAAGAATCAAATATTTAGGAATAATCTTAACTAAAGGAGTAAACGACTGTACACAGAAAACTACAGAACATTGTTAAAGGACTTCAAAGAAGACCTAAATAAATGGAAAAATATTCGATGTTCATGGATTGGAAGACTAAACATCATTAAAATGTCTGTCCACCCAAATTGATTTACAGATTTAATGCAATACCAATAAAATTTACAACAGCACTTTTTACTGAATTGTAAAAGCTAATTATGAAATTTATTTGGAAGGGCAAAGGGCCCTGAATAGGCAAAAACATTTTGAAAAAGAAAAACAAAATTGGAAGAATCACACTCTCTGACTTTAAAGCATACTACAAAGCTAGTGGTCAAAACTGCATAGTATTGCCAAGAGGGTAGACATATCAACTAATAGAACTGAATTCAGATTTTTTATATAGATCCTTGCATATAATTTCAAACATTTTTTGACAAAGCCACCCAGCCCACTTAACTGGGACAGAATGGCCTCTTCAATAAATGTTGCTGAGTAATTTGATATCCATGTCTAAAAGAATGAGGGAGGATCACCATCTCATACCCTATACAAAAATTCACTCAAGATGGATCAAAGACCTAAATATAAAAGCCAGGAGTGTAAAGTTCCTAGAAGAGAATGTAAGGAAGCATCTATGAAATCTTGTAGTAGGAAATGGTTTCATAAACTTTACACCCAGAGCACAAGCAATGAAAGATAAAATAGATTAATGGGACCTCCTCAAAATTAAAAACTTTTGCACTTCAAAGGAGTTTGTCAAGAAAATGAAAAGGCAGTCTACTCAATGCTGGAAAATATTTGGTAACCATCTATCTGATAAGGGCCTGATATCCAGCATATATAAAGAAATCCTATGTCTCAAAAAGAAAAAGACAAACAATCCACTTGAAAAGGGGGCAAGAGATTTCAGTAGACAGTTCTCCAAAGAAAAAATACAAATTGCTAAAAAGTTCATGAGCTGTGCTCAACATCACTATTAGGTAAATGCAAATCGAAACAACAATGAGACATCACTTTACACCTCTTAGATTGGTGACTATTTAAAAATAGAGGACTACAAGTGTTGGAGAGGATGTGGCACAAGGAACACTCTTGGACTGTGGGTGGGAATGTAGATTGGTGCAGTCATTGTGGAGGACACTTTAGTTGTCCTCAGGAAGCTAACTATGGAACTGACATATGATCCAGCAATCTCACTTCTGAGATATCAACCCAGAAGAATTGAAAGCAGGGACAGAAACAGATACATGCACACCAATGTTCAAAGCAGCATTATTCACTATTGCCAGAAGTTGGAAGCAACCCAAGTACCCATCAACATGTGAATGGATAAGCAAATTGTGGTATATACATACAATTGAATATTACTCAGCTGTAAGAAGGAATGCAGTTATTAACACATAGACAACAAGGATCAATCATGAAGATATGTTGAGTGAATGACAAATATTACATGACCTCTTTGATATGACTTAAGCAAATTAAGCAGACTCACTGAGCTGAAGTCTGAAAGACAGGTTATTAGAAGACATAAATGGAATAGAGAGTGGTGATACAATGCTCAATATAGGCAAAAATCTATGACAAGGTGGAAGGCAGTTGCTTGGCAATGGATGGGGATGATAGTGATGAAGTTATGTGATTTGGTTCTAGGGTGAAGGAATATGAAGGGGAGTAGGATGTGGGTTTGGGTTGGGCTATCAATGGAAGTTGGGGGAGGGTTGGAGGAAGGAACAGTGAACTCTGTTGATTTGCAGGTCTGTGGTTAAAACTACAATGGTGGTAATGGTATTTGGCAAGGATGGCAGGTGAGTATTACTGGTTTAGGGCATCAGGGGTATGGTATATGCAGGATAGGGCATGTGATGGCATGTCTTTATGGAATATGAAAGTGTGCATTTAGTCATAATTTGTTATCTCAGTGGGTGGAGACCCACACAAAAAAACAAGAAAATATTAAACTCCCATCCTGGGGAGTCCTGCTAAGTTCTCAATTAGAGGGTCAAGAATCTTTTGAAAACATAGGCAGTGCCTAATAAAAAAATCCACACAAATATATCAAGCCCTCAGTGTTAATGCATGTAACTATGAAACTTATTCACAAAAAATTGAAACTTCCTGGTTACCTTAGGTTCTGATGGGAGAGAAAAATTGAATAGATCTAACATAGGGCATTGGAATTATTCTGCATGATCTTTCAATGATGGATATAGGTCTTTTTAAATTTTGTCAAAATGTATTAAACTGTTCATGCAAAATGGAAACCATAATGGAAACCATTGACCATTGGTTAGTAACAATGCTTCAATCTTTGTACATCAATTTTAGCTAAGGTACCATACACATGTAAAATATTAAGAGGGGGGAGAGTGGAAAGGGTTTGGGCATATGGGAATCCCCTATATTTTCTGAATCTTAAAGCTTCTTTGAAGATAAAGAAAAAAAAAAGACACTGGAGGAACATATGGAAGAAATCATTACTGTAAATAAAAGAACAAATCTTACAGTAATGAACTACACAGTGAAAAAAATGTCAATTTATCTTTTTTATGTTTTACTTTTTATTTTTACTATTATTTTATTTTCTTATTTTTATTTGTTTAAATTTTGGTCTTGTTTTGGTGGAGGTATTGGATCACAGAAAGGTCTTAATAGTGACAGGGAAGGTTCACTGGTGTTGGGTGTCAGTGATGGGGACATATATGGGGAGGGGTGAACGTGGGCATGCCTCCATGGCAAATGAATATGTTCTAGTGATAATCGTGCATTGAAAAGAATATTGAATTCCCATCCTGGGAAATCCTGGTGTATTCTATAATAGAGCAGCAAGAATTCACCAAGTACGTGGGCAGTGCCTAGGGAAGGAGAACAGACCATTATGCCAGGCCCTTGATATTGATGGTTGAAATTGAAACTAAGCCTAGTATTATACATGGCCTAAGAATTACTTCCTGAAAGCCCCCTTGTTGCTCAAATGTGGTGTCTCTCTAAGCCAAACTCAGCATATAAATATATTACTTTCCCTGTGACATGGCACATGGCTCCCATTGATGAACCTCCCTAGCACTGAGGGATTATTACCAAGCTCCATCTAGCAATGAATCTGGAAAAAAAACGTTGACAGAAAGTGAGGAATATCAAATACAAATGAGTTTTTATGGCTAAATTCAAAATGTGTTGGGAAGTTACTCCAGAGGTTATGATATTATGCACATCCCAGCAGGATCTCATTGAGTGCCACAGTAAACTGCCTCAAACAGTGGGGCTCCTGAGGGATCTAGAGACATCTAGACACTAAAGGCAGGGCAGACAATCTCAGGAATTCAGCACCCTGTCAGTGGGCTTTACTTTGGAATATATGGTACCCAATTCAACACAGTTAGAAGCATTTATAATTTCTTTACATATGGCTTTTCTGACACTTTAATTTGAATATATAATTAGGACTACACTTGTTAAATATTTGTCCAAGAGACTTAAATCTTCAGTCTCTTTATATGGCCATTGAGGTCTGAATCCCAGGAAAGTTGCAATACATACTCTCCAGTTCATCAGACCAACCCAGGAGAACTAACAAAAGGATGCTGATGGACAATGCCCATGCCAGGAAGCAGGGAGTGTGTGCAACTTCAAGGAATACAGTTCCATCCACCTACCCCATAGAATCTAATTCCCTTCTCAATCAGAGGCAGGGTTGGCACCCCATAATCCTCAAGATTGAGTAATGAACAAACATCCAAGGAGAAAGCAACTGTGGCTTAATGTAGTCTTATTATTATTCTAGCAAGGGAAGAACTTTTTTCATTGATACAAAGGCAGTGGCCACCTGACATTCTGATAGGAGGGAGAGGGAAGAATAGATGCAACATGTGGGCATTTTGGGGACATTGGAATTGTCCTGCATCACTTTGCAATGATGGATATATGTCCTTATATATTTTGTAAAAATCTATAAAATTGTGCGGGTAAAGGATAAACTATAAATTAAACTATAATCCTTGGTTAGCACAATGCTTCAATATGTGTTCATCAATTGTAAGAAATGTACCACACAAAAGAAATATGTTGTTAATGTGGGAAGTGTGGGAGGGGGAGGGGGTGGGGTACATGGGAGTCCCCTATATTTTTGATGCAACATTTATAAATCTAATATTCTTTAAAAAATCACATATATATATATATTAAAAAAGAGAAACTACTGCCTACCACAAGATCCTGAAGATTTTTTCTTACATATTTTCTTCTAGGAGTTTTATAGTTGTCACGTTTACATTTAAGTCTTTGATTCATTTTGAGTTAATTTTTTATAAGGTGTGAGATAGGGGTTGTCTTTCTTTCTTTAGGGTATGGCTCTCCTGTTCTTCCAGAACCATTTGTTGAATAGGTTGTTCTGGCCTAGCTGGAGGTGCTTAAGAGCCTTGTCAAAAATCATTTAACTTTAGATGTGAAGGCCTATTTCTGAATTCTAAATTCAGTTCCATTCGTCAATCTGTCTGTCTTTAAGCCAATATCATGCTGTTTTTACCACTGTAGCGAAGTAATGTGCTTTAAAGTCAGATTGTGATAGTCCTCCAAATTTGTTCTTTTTTAAGACATGTTTGGCTAGCCAGGGTCCCTTACACTTCCATATAAAATTGATTATTGGTTTTTTATTTCTGCAGAAAAGGATGTTGGAATTTTTATTGGGATTGCATGAAATCTGTAAATTACTTTGAGTAGAATTAACATCTTAATGATATTTACTCTTCCAATCATGAACATGAAATGTCCTTCCATTATTTGAGTATTCTTCAGTTTTTTAGCACTGTTTGTTTTGTATTTTTCTGAATACAGGTCCTTATGTCGTTGGTTAAGCTTATTCTTAAATATTTGATTGCTTTAGTCACTATTATGAATGGATTTTTTTTCTGATTTCCTCCACAGATAGCACATCAGAAGTGTATAGAAATGATTTTGTTTTATGTATATTAATCTTGTATCCCACCACTTTGCTGAACGTGTCTGCTAGTTCTAGTAGCTTTTTTTGTGGATTTTTTAGGATTTTCAAGATACAAGATCAAGTCACCAGTGAATAGTGAAAGTTTTATTTCTTCTTTTCCTATTTGGGTGCTTTTTATTTCTTTATCTAACCTAACTGCTCTAACTAGAATATCTGGCAAAATATTGACTACTAGTGTGACAGTGGGCATCCTTGTCTTGTCTTTCACTATTGAGTACAACGCTAGCTGCAGGTTTTTCATATATGCTCTTTACAATATTGAGAAAGCTTCCTTCTATTCCTATCATTTGGAGAGATTTTATCGAGAAAGGGTGCTGTATTTTATCAAATGCCTTTTCTGCATCAATCAAGAGGAATAGGTGGTTTTTCTTCTTCAATTTATGAGTGTGCTTTATTATACTGATGGATTTTCTTGTGTTGAACCACCCTTGCATACCTGGGATAAAACTGACTTGATCATCATGTATAGTTGTTTTTAATGGTTTTGGATTCAGTTTGCAAGTATTTTTTTGGAGGATTTTTACACATATATTCATTAGAGATATTGATCATCTAATTTTCATTTTTTGTGGTAACTTTATCTGATTTTGATATCAGGGTGAATTTGGCTTCATAGAATCAGATGGTAGCTTTTTGTTTCCTGTTTAATTTTTGGAAAAGCTTGACCAAGATTGGTATTAGTTCCTCTTTTAATGATTGGTAGAATTCACCTGTAAAGACAAGTTGGTCCCTGGCTTTACATCTTTGGAATGTTTGTGATGACTATTTCAAGCTCCTCATATCCGATTGATTTTTTGAGGTCTTCTATGATTTCTAGAGTCAGTTTAGGTGGTTCTTGTGTTTCTAGGAAATTGTCCATCTCATCCACATTTTCTGGTTTTATGGCATACAGTTGTTAATGTTATCTTCTTATGTTCTCTCATTTCTATGAGGTCAGTGTCTCCACTCTCATTTCTGATTTTATTTCTTTAATCTTCTCTGTTTTTTTTTCTTTGCCAGTCTAGCTAAGGGTTTGTCGGTTTTGTTGATTCTCTCTATTGTTTTTTTCCTCTTGATTTAATTTATTTCTGCTCTGATCTTTACTATTTTTTTTGCCTTTAACTTGATTTGGAATTAATTTGTTGTACTTTTTCTAGTCCCTCCAGGGGTGCATTTAGAATTTCTAATTTAGCTCTTTCTTCTTTTTTAATGTAAGCATTGAGGGCTATAAATTTCTCTCTCAGCACTGCCTTTGCATTATCCCATAGGTTTTGATATATTGTGTTCTCTTTTTAATTCATCTCAAGATATTTGCTCAATGATTTTGCAATTTCTTTTATGCACTGATTATTTGAGAGTGTATGTTTAATATGATATATTTATAAATTTTCCATTTTCCATCAATTATCGGTTTCTAGCTTCATTCCATTATGATTAGAGAAAGTGTTTCATATAAATTTTACTCTTATTAAATTTATTGACACTTAGCTTGTGACCCAAAATATGGTCTATCTTGGAGAAGAATCCATGAGCTCTTGAATAAAATGTATATCTTGCTTTTGGAGGGTGCAAAATGCTCTATAGATGTCTTGTAGGTCTAGGTCATTTATCATATTATTCAAGCTCTCTGTTTATTTATACTTCATCCAGATTGAGAACATCCAGTACTGAGACTAGTGTATTGAAGACTCCAACTATTATTGTAGACATATCCATTTCTCTGTTCAGTTTTGCCAGTGTTTGCCTCATGTATCTTGGGGCATTTAGGTTAGGTGCATACATATTTAGTATAGTTATTACTTCTTGTTGAATTTCCTCTTTTATTAACATTGACCTTCTTCATCCCTCATAGCAGTTTTGCATTTAAAATCTATTTCATACGAAATTAGTATTACTAGTCCATCTCTTTTTTGGTTACAAATTTGTGTGGAATATCTTTTTCCAAACTTTGAATTTTAAACTTGTGGTGCCGTTATGTCTGATGTGAGTCTCTTATAGATAAAATACAGATGGCTTTATAATTTTATCCATTCTTTCAGTCTATGTCTTTTGATTGGAGAGTTCAACCATTAACAAACAATGTTATTACAGTAAATACATTATTGCATCATCTATTTTGTTCTTTGGCTTTCTGTGCTCACATCATACAATTGTTTGTCTTTTTACCCTTTAATTTACCCTCCCTAATAAGTTTATTTCTACACTGCTCTCCAAGTCTTTTGCCCATTAGTATCTCTTTTAATTCTGGTCTTTTGATTATCATAATCTGTCAGGACTTTTTGTCTGTGAAAACTTTGTACTTAATCTCATTTTTAAGGACAGCTTTGTCAGATACTGAATTCTTGCCTGGCAGTTTTTCTCTTTCAGTACCTGAAATAGATCATACCACTTGCTTCTCATCTCCAATATTTCTGATGTTTTCAAGGTTCCCTTTATGTAATGCTTCGCTTTTCTCTTGTTGCTTTCAGAATCCTCCTTTTTTTATCTCTGATATTTGTCCTTCTGAATAGTAGGTGTCTTGTGGTAGATCTATTCATATTTATTCTGTTTGAGGTGTCTTGTTCTTCTTGGATATTGATACTTCTGTGTTTCATAATGGTTGGGAAGTTTTTGATCACTATTTCCTCATATATTCTTTCTGCCCCTTTTAAATTCTCTTTTTCTTCTGGGACACCAATAATGTGTATGTTTGTGTATTTTGCATTGCCATGCAATTCTCTGTGTCCCTGTTCCATTTTTCCAATCTCTTCTCTTTTGTTCTCCTGTCTTTTCCAGTTCAGATGTTCTGTCTTTGAAATCACTAATTCTGTCTTCAAGCAATTCAAATCTGCTCTTATATGCATGTAATGCATTTTTAATCTCATCCATGTGTCTTTCATTTCCATAATGTCTGTTAATTTGTTACTTTTCTTTGCAGGCTTTCAAATTTTGCTTTATGCTCATTCATTCATTGCATAATATCCTTTATCTCTTTAGTCATATTTTGTTTCAGTTCTTTGAATTGATTTAAGAGAGTTGTGTGATTATACTTGAATATCTTAAATCCTGTTTCTGTTCAGGATATTTGCTTCAATCATTTGGCTGGGCCATTTCTTCCTGTTTCTTAGCATGTCTTGCAATTTTTATTGATATCTGGGCATCTGAATATGTTGATGAATTTACACTGATGGCCAATTTCTCTCATTTGCTTTTTTTTTTCTCTCACTTTTCTTTGATATTTGATTCAACTTATTTGAGGTCCTTAAAATTGTCCACCTTAATTGATCAAAATCATGCTAGGGACTCAATAATGTGATGCAGATTCTCTCCCTGATGTTAGGGTACAGAGTGAACCATAAGAAGTTTTTGTCCATGAAATTTCCAGACCTACCCACAGATGGCATTAGTCAGTGCACCTTTCCACTGAGATGTTTCAATCCCCATTTTCCTGTATTTTGGTCTGGACAGAACCAAGATTCAAAGCAGACTTTGTTGGTAAATTCACTAAAGAAAAGCCTCCTGACTTCCTCTTAATTTTTCCCTGTAACAAGTGACAGTTTGGAAGATATCTGTTCCCCTCTCAGTCAGCTCCAATCAGCCAGAGTTTTATGCCAGCTTCATATCTTGGAGGTGGGAGAGTAGAAATCTGCCCAGCCTTTGTGGGGATTTGTTATCTCATGATTGTTGTTTCAGGTTCTTCATCTTTCTGTCCCTCATGCTACTGGGAGTTGTGTAGAACTGCCCTGGTGTGCTGATCCCCAAAGCAGTTCCTTCAGACTGCTTTTGGCTCTTTCTCCATTGTTTTTGTGAGAGAGTTGAACTTAATCTGATGACACATTCCTGCTTTGTTTTGTTTTTAATAATGGCCATTCTACAAGGTGTGAGGTGACATCTCATAGAAGTACTGATTTTCATTTTCCTAATAGTTAGGAATAATGAACATTTTTTAATGTACTTTTTTCACCATTTACATTTCTTCTTTGGAGAAATGTCTATTTTAGACTTCTGTCTCCCCCATTTTTAATTGGGTAGCTTGTTCTTTTATTGTTGAGCTGTATGATCCATTTATATAACATATAAATCAAACCTTTATTGGATATGTGGTTTTCAAATACTTTCTCTCACTGAGTGGTTTCGTTTTTCATCTTATTGACAAAGTCATTTGAAGCAGAAAAGTATCTCCATTTCTAGACTCTTTTCCAAGGCTCTCTCTCCTGTTTTTCTTTTCAGGCTGTTGAACTCCTTTTAGTATTTCCTGCAAAGCTGGTCTCTTCATTACAAACTCTCTCAGTTTCTGCTTATCTGTGAATATTCTAAACTTCCCCTCAATTTTGAAATAAAATCTTGCCAGATATAAGATTCCTGGCTAGCAGTTTTTCTCTTTCACTATCTTACCATACCATCTCTTTCTTGCTGCCATAGTTTCTGATGAGAAATCCACACTTAATCTTAGTGGGCATCACTTGTATATGATGAATTGGTTCTCTCCTTGCTACTCTCAGGATTCTCTGTTTATCTTTGCCATTTGACATTCTGATTAGTATGTGTCTTGGAATAGATTTGTTTGAATTTTCAAATGGGAATATGTTGCCACTCTTGGACATGGATATGTATGTCCTTCAATAAAGTTGGCAATTTTCTACCATTATTTCCTCAAATATTTCTTTTGTTCCTTTTCCCATCTCTTCTAGGACACCCATGAGACATATTTTTTTCATGTTTCTTGATATCATTTAATTCCCTGAGATCCTGTTCAATTGTTTTCATTCTTTTCCTCATCTGTTCTTTTGTATGTTCACTTTCAGAGGCCCCATCTTCAAGCTCACAGTTCCTGTCTTCTGCTTCTTCAAATCTGCTGTTATATTCTTCAAGTGTTTTTTTTTTTTTAATTTTATTTATTGTGACATTCAATCTCATAAGTTCTGATATTTTTCTATGTATGCCTTCAAATTCTTCATTATGCTCACCCAGTGTCTTCTTAATTTCCTTAATCTCTTTAGCCATCTCATTGAATTTATTAAGATTTGTTTGAACAACTGTGATAAGTTGTCTCAACTCTTTTTTGTCATCTAGAGGATTAGTTTTTTCCTTTGACTGGGACATAACTTCCTGTTTCTTGGTATAGACTGTAATTTATTTTTCATGTCTCAGTATCTGATTTGCTAGATGTATTTATTATTGACTCCTTTTCTTTCCTTAGTCTAGGCCTTTATATTTGATTGGCTTTATGATTCAGCCCCTCTTTGAACCTTGGTTCACCTTAGTTTGGAACTTTAAATAGTGGCTTGTGTAGCCAAACTGATTTTTTTTTTTCAGATCTTTTTAATGTGTTTTTTGCCCTTTCTCCCTTGCTGTTTGTGGAATAGGAGACAAGGATACAGTTGGTACTGTAAGCCATGGAGGCTGAAGCAGCCCACATTGCCCCAGGAACTGACTAAGCTTCTCCCACCTTTTCCCCCTGCCAGGTTACAGAAGATTAAGCTGTATGCTGTATTCCAAGCCATGCAGGCCAAAGACTATCTATAGTTGCGCAGAGAGACTAATGAATCTACGCACCTCTTCTTATCTTGCCTGGGGCAGGCATGGATGCACAGGTGTGGGTAGAACCCTCTTGCTACCTTGCTTGAGGCAGGGATGGAGACACAGGTGTGGGCAGAAACCTAAGTTGATTGAGTCAAAACTGACCACAGTTGCTCATGTATACTGATGAAGCACCAGCCCCCTCCTTCCATGTCATGGTTGAGAATGGAGCTTCTGGTGTGCCCAGCAATCTAGTCCATGCAGGCCAAAAGTGACTGCAGTTGCACAGGGCATGTGAGGGAGCACAGCCCCTCCTCCTGTTGTGTCAGGAGTATGGAGGAAACTACAGATGTGCCCAATAATCTAGTTCATATGGAACAAAAGTGATTGCAATTGCTCAGAGAGTGAGGGAACATTGTCCCTCCTCGTGCTCTGTGAGGGGTGGGGATGGAGTCAGAGATTTTTTCAGCAGTCTAATCTATGCAGTCTGAAAGTGGCTGCAGTTGCCTGGAGTGGTTGAGTGAACACTGGCCCTTCTACCCTGTCAAGGGTGGG
This sequence comes from Cabassous unicinctus, assembly GCA_029593785.1. Lineage (NCBI taxonomy): Eukaryota > Metazoa > Chordata > Mammalia > Cingulata > Chlamyphoridae > Cabassous > Cabassous unicinctus. The sequence goes on along the minus strand of JAQZBX010006109.1, from coordinate 32,803 downwards.
GATGGATCCACAGTAGTGCCAAAAATTCTAGTCCATGTAAGCCAAAAGCACCTGCACTTGCCCATAGAAGTTGAGGAAACACTGCACCCCTCCAATCCTGTTGAGGGTGGAGATTGGTGGTTTGCCCACCAGTCCAGTCTGTGTGGGCTGAAAAAGCATCTGCCAGAGGCAGGGCTGGAGCCTAGGCTAGGGATGGGGAAAAAGAAGCTAGTCTGTAATTTCACTGTGATTTTCAAGCAGCCCTGTTGTCCCTCATGCCGGGGGTTGAATTAAAATTGAGGCTAGTGTTCTCTTCCCAAGTTGGACAGGCTCAAACTTTATCTGTTCTGAGGACTGGACCTTAGCCAGCCAAATTTACGAATCAATAGCTGAAACCAATGCCTGACTGTCTCTTCCTCCACCATGTTTGGGAAATGGAGCTTCCAAATCCAGCCAGGGAATAGCTCCCAAGGCAGCTTGTGCTGCCAGTGGGAAATGGGCACTGGCCTCCATGGTGTGGAGTGCTTTACTTATGAATATTCACTGCAGATTGGCAGCCTCCTCCTTCCTAACATCCAAGGATGCTGCAGGATGTTCTTTTGGTTTCCTGGGCGGCCTAAACAAGTGATTAAGATCATTATGGGTGATTACTAACTGTACTATAGGACATTACTCTTGGGGTGCCTTACTCTGCCAACATCTTGTCCCCTCTACCAGGAATTGCATTTTGACAGTGGATGGGGAGAGAGAGAGAGAGAGAGAGAATTATGCTCTTCAGTGCTTTCAAATATATTCCCAGTGGAAAGCACACTTGGTTGATTATCAAGGATGTTGTGTCCATTGACAATAATGGAAAAACCTGATAATGTAGATTTTAAGGGAAAAGAATCATTCCAAAAGATGAAGAGATACTTTATAATGATAAATTTCAATTCACAAGGAATATTTAACAACTTTTAAATTGATGAACCTAATTATATAACCTCAAAATATATTAGGCAAAAATAATATGAAAGTTAAGAAATCCATAATAACATTGAGAAATTTTTAAAAAATCTACTATTACAAAACAAAGTCTACCTGCCTTCAAAATTTCAGAAAGACTTAGAAGATTTGAAGATATTTTTAACATATTTGATATAATTGTTCAACAGAGAATAGCTGCACATGATGGATATGATGAGGCATAAAACAAATTGAAATCATATAGTTTGTAACTTAACCACTAAGGAATTAATTTATAAATTAGTAATAGAAATATAAAAATTAATATCCCTATATGTTTGGAAATAAACAACAAATCTCTCAAGTATTGTGATTTAAAGGAGAAATGATTTAAAGTTGAAACATTTTAAAACGTTTGATATAGAAATATCATAATGCGTCACAATTTTTTGTCGCTGGTAATGATGTTATAAAAGGAAATTTTATAGCTTTAAATGAATGCAATGTCAAAGAAAAAAGGCTTAAAATTAAAAAATCAAAGTACCCATCTCAAGAGTTAGAAGGAAAAGGGGAAAAAGCCAGATAACCCATAGAGAGTAAATGAAAAATAATGAAAATATATATAAATTCATAAAATAGAAAATAAACAATAATCAGAACAATAAGCAAAGCCAAAATTTAGGTAGGTTTAGAGAAGATCACTCTAAGCCAGGGGAAGGATGACACAGATTTCCAATATGAAAAATGTAAAAGAAATTACATTAAAGATGGAGTATAGACTTTACATGGAAATAATTAATAGCTTTATACCAATAAATTTTAAAATTTAGGTGAAATGGACAAATTCCTACAAGGAACAAAATGAAAGAATCTCATAACATTAGAGTAAGTAAAATAAGGCAGGTTCAAAAGAAGACATATAATATAATTCTATTAATAACAAATTCAAAAAAGACAAAAAAGTTAAATGATATTTTGACAAGTCATTAAGTGATTACTTCATGACAGTATCAACTACAAAACATTAAAAGAGATTCATCCAAGGAGAGGTGGCAAGATGGTGTCAGTTTAAGTGGGCATTCACCATCTCTCTTGCAAAAAATGGCTGAGTGGGGGCAAGATCATGCCCAAGTGAGCTGTTTTGGGAACCCACAGAGCAGGAGGCTTCAGGGCATTAATTTGGAGGGAGCTGGACAAAGAGATAAGTTGTTCAAGGTAAAATCATGGGTTTCTCACCCCATGGCTTGAAACTGCAGATGGCTAAGCCTGACTCTCAATGCAAAAATCCTCTGTGAGCCCTGACTTCTGTTGGCCACCCAGCAGGAGGGACTATTCTCTGAGAGTGGGAGGGTTCTGGCAAAGGGTGGAGAGGGGTTTCATTTCTTTGGGTTTGGTTGCCCGGACCCCTTTTGTGCTTTGGGGAGTATACCAACTGGTATGAGGTGGCACCAGGAAAAGGGGAGAGGAGAATCTGCTGAGGCAGCCTGATTTACCTAACCACCCTCGGATAGAGAAACTTGGCCTGGGAGAGGGCAGAGTCAGGCAATTGAATGGTCCAATGCAGAAAATTATAAAAATTTCTATTCCCCTAAGGGAGGCAGGCAGTAAGAAGCACTTAATAAACTTCCAAGTGCCTATTTAGGGTAACCTGGGAGGAGGGAGTGGTGTGGAAGAGGGTTAAGAGTCATTTTTCTGCAATGAGTTTGGTCACCAGGTTCCATTTGAATTTCAGAAGGAAATTCAACCTGAACAGGAGAGGTGAGGGGTGATCAGCTCACACAGGCTATTGTATACTGCAGCCCTGGGAGAGAAAGAAATAAGCATAGATATGGGGCAAGGACAGACAGGTTCCTAATCAGCAGGAATCTACCCAACTGCAAAAAGTCAAAATTGCTCAAGGTAAAGTGATTGGATAGCTTTCTGAATAGCTAACAGACCCAATGGGAAAGTTTAGCACACTGGAGTTTCTGCCTTGAATATATGAGGTCCCTAGTTCAAATCCTGGCTCATCTTAAAGTATTGATACACCAGGAAATCAAACATCCAGCTGATATTTTAGGACAGGGAGAACAAAGACATAATTTTTCTATTAGCTTCTTTGGCTCTCTTAATTTTCATAAAAAACATTACTTTTTAAAAAATGTAACTTAGTTTACTCGCTAAAACCCACTTCAAAACCTGCAGAGGGCAGGGTACAGGTTAAGTAATTGATGAACACCAGCAGCCTGAGATGCTCCTCAGAAGCCTAAGAGAGAAGGCTGCTTTTTCCTTGGTTTCTGTTTGAATGCTTGCTTGTCTAGTTGATTGTTTGTTTGTTTTTTTCCTTGTTTTTCTTTCCTCTTTCTTCCCCACCCCCCACCTTTTAAATTAGGTGCTGCTGGGTTGTTCCTTGTTTGCTGACTTTTCTCTTCCTTGCTCACCCCTTTTCTGTGTATACTGAATTTGTCTAGCAATCCTATCTCTTTTCCTTCCTTCATCTTTCTAATTTCTGCTTTTTGTTGTTGTTCTAACATTCCACCTCTCTTTGTTTAGCTCACAATTTTTCTGGTTTTTATTTCTATTTCACCTATCCAGTTTTCTTTCATTTATTAACTTTTTTGTTTTTGCCTTTTCTTTTCTCTTTCTCTTTCTCCTCATGATTCTGGCCTTTTAATTCATTCTGTATATTTTTCTGTATTCAGTTTCCAATTTCTTTGTTGTTACTCCAATTTTCTATTTCTATTACTCTACACTGCTTACAAGAATTAAATATTCATTTTCCAAGATCTTTTACAGTTCCTCCTCTAACTTTTACTATTATTATTAATATTATCCTTTTTCTTTTCTTACTTCTTTCACTTTCTCTGGCCCTATTCTTTGTCCTTCAAGGGAACATAGGACACAGAAAGGAAATAGAATAAGAGGAACAAAGTGTCAAAGAGAAAACTTAACACACACATAAAAACAACAACTAAATAAAACCATAGAGCAGAGAGAGAACTAAACATCTGAATAAGTTCATCAAGATAAAAAGATTAATGGACAGCAACAAAAAAAATACAAACCATACTAGGAAAAAAGAAGACATGGTGCAGTCCAATGAAAAAACTAAAAACCAGGAAGAGATGCAGAACATCAAAAAAATAATCAAAGCTGTTCAAACAAATATCATGGACCAGCTTAGTGAAGTGGAAGAAGAGATTAAGGATATTAGGAAGAGACTGGGAGAACATACTGAAGAAATTGTAAGCATACATACAATAACAGATATGATAGTTATGAATGACACAATCCAAAAAATCAAAAATATATTGGAAATGCATTACAGCAGATATGAACAGACAGAGGAAAGAATTAGTAATGTGGAAGAGAGAATATCTGAAATAAAAAAGAAAGCAGAACAGATAGATAAAAATATAGAAAAAATCCAGCAGGGAATTAGGGATTTGAATGACACCACAAAATGAAAAAACATACGCATTATATGCATCCCAGAGGGAGAAGAGAAGGGAAAGGGGATAGAAGGAGTGTTTAAGGAAATAATGGCTGAAAACGACCCAACCCTATTGAAGGACATGGACATACATGTCCAGGAAGCACAGCACACCTCAAACAGCATAAATCCCAACATGTCTGGCCCAAGACATATACTTGTCAAACTGTCCAATGCTCAAGAAAAAGAGAAAATACTAAAAGCAGGAGGAGAAAAGAGAACCATCACATACAAGGGAAGTTCAATAAAATTAAGTGCTGAGTTCTCATCTGAAACAACAGAGGCAAGAAGGTAGTGGTATGACATAGTTAAGGTTCTAAAAGAAAAAATTTCCAACCAAGAATTCTCTATCCAGCAAAGTTGGCATTCAAAAATGATGGACTGTTCAAAATATTCACAGATAAACAGAAATTAAGAGGGTATGCCAAGAGAAACTTGCCTTCAAGAAATACTAAGGGAAGTTCTGCAGGTAGAAAAGAAAACACAGGAGACAGTGAGATGGAGGAGAGTGTAAGAACAACTGAAAAGACAAAAAGAGAAATAAAAACAACATATCACATACATAAACCCAAAGAAAATATGGTTAATATAAGAATTCCTTAACAGAAATAACACTGAATATTAATGGATTGAACTCACCAGTCAAGAGACACAGATTGGCAGAATGTCATCGTTCTGCCAAAAATGTCACAAGAAAAGAAAATTACAGACCAATCCCTTTACTGAATCTTCAAAAAATTACTTGCTAATTGCATTCAACAGTATATCAAACAAATTATACATCATGATCAAGTGGTTTTCTTCCTGGGTATGCAAGGATGGTTCACCATAAGAAAATCAATCAATGTAATACACCACATAAACAGATTGAAAGAAAAACATCACATGATCATTTCTATAGATGCAGAAAAAACATTCAACAAAATAGAGCACCCTTTCCTGACAAAATATTGCAAAAGATAGGAATAGAAGAAAAGTTTGTGAACATAATAAAGGGTATATATGAAAAACCCACAGCTAACATCATCTTCAATATTGAAATCCTAAAAGTTTTCCCTCTAAGATCAGGAACAAAACAAGGATGCACATTATCACCACTCCTATTTAACATTGTCTTAGAAGTACTTGCTTGAGCACTGAGGCAAGAAAAAGATATAAAAGTCATCCAAATTAGAAAGGAAGAGTGTAAAAATTTCAATATTTGCAGATGACATGATCCTAAATATAGAAAGTCCTGAGAAATCTACAACAAAGTTTCTAGAACTTATAAATGAGTTCAATAAAGTCACAGGCTATAAGATCAATGCTCAAAAATCAGTAGCATTTCTGTACACCAATAATAAGCCATCTGAGGTGGAAATCAAGAAAATACACCATTTACAATAGTAACTAAAAGATTCAATTACCTATGAATGAATTTAAATAAAGATGTAAATGACTTATACATAGAAAACTACACAACACTGTTGAAGGAAATCAAAGAAGACTTAAATAAATGGAAGAATATTCCCTGTTCATGGATAGGAAGACTAAACATCATTAAGATGTCTATCCTACCCAAACTAATTTACAGATTTAATGCAATCCCAATAAAAATCAACACTGCATTTTTTACTAAATTGGAAAAACTAACTATGAAATTTATTTGGAAGGACAAGATGCCCTGAATAGCCAAAGATATATTGAAAAAGAATTGGTGAAATCATTACTTCTCCTTTTAAGGGCTTCACCTGATTGCATAAGGCATCTCTCATTGTGAAAGAAATCTCCTCAGTTGAATGCAGATATAATTAGCCATAGATAAAGTCAACTTACTGAAAATTTAAGTCCACAAAATATCCTCACAGTAACAATCAGGCTAGTGCTTGTTTGGCCAAACAATTGGACACCATCCCATTGTTAAGGTGACACACAGATTTAACCATCACAACACTGGATTGAAAATCTGGGCTCCATGGGCTTCAAATCTCCAGCTGTTCATGGTCTCACAGGAAAACAAGCCTCTGAGCTCAATTTTTAGCAAGTTAAATCACAGTTTAATTAGCCATTTGGGAACTCCAGGAAATACATACGTTATGATACATTTTAGATCTAAACACTTAAGAGAGAAAATTCAGTGTGGTACTGAATTGGCGTCTAAAAAGCATATTAGGAATATAATACAATCCTTTTCATCCAGACAAGATTTCTAAAGAGGGCCCACTTTGTGAGCATGAAAACAGACAGTATTATTTTAATCTCTGCCTCCAGATCTACACTGCATAAAAATACCCTTAAGGGAGAGAAGGAATTGAGACACTGTTGATTTCTACATGGTGAGCCAATTTTAGTGCATCATGAGTGATAGCTTCCCTACACCCTGGGCTTCTTACATGCTGAATAATTAGGACTATTTTCAAATTAATTTAGTTCAATATATTTTGCCAAGTCAGTATCCAACAAGCTAATCTATCCTGATTTCTCTTTATTTTTACATTGACTCAATAGATTGTACTTTCCCGGGACAAGCCATAAAAATGTGTATCAGGTTCTGATCTTCTCATTCTGATATTTTCACTTAGTGATTTAAATACAAATTCTACCATTGTAGCTCTTAGAGAACAAGGCCCACTATCCTTTTGAGGGAAGTAAAGTGAGGGGTGAGATATGATATATGGAAAGTTTTCCAATAGCACTCTCAAATATAAGCACACCCATACACATACAATTCATTTATAATTACCTATATTGTATAGATATGTGAAATTACTTACATGTGCTCACACATTTGCAGAACTCCACAAACACTTATAGAGATTTTAAATAAGGATTTATCCAATGATATGTCAATATATATTTCCTTTATTTTGTCAGCCATCATTGCAACATTTTACAGAGCTCTGGAAAGTATAAGGCATTTCCCTATTCTTAGGAAATTGAAATATTTTCTGCTGGGGGCAAAGAACAGTCCACAAATATCTAAAGATTTTTTAAGAAAGAAGGAATATAAAACTTTGTACAAAAAGGATAACATATTTTACTGACCATTTTAATAAAGAAATTTAGCTCTTAGTTATTCAGAAGATACTTCAAAATTATTACTTCTGCCTTCCAGAGCCCAAAGGCACAGCAAGTGACTTAGCACTTCAGTGTTCATACAAAACACACAAATGTTCATATTAATATTATTATTCACTCTATATATTTTAAAAGGAAATCAGCTTCACATGTTAGAATTACTCCATAGTAGATTGATAACTCTAAGCACAAAATTCATAACAGAAAAGCATTAAGACACTCGCAGAAGAGAGCAGGTGGAGAGCTCTGAATAAGAATACTGTGTTTTGCTTTTTCTACTTTCATTCTGAAGAATCAGGATGCCTGAGAAATTTTTCAACATGACCATCATAATGGAATTCATGCTTATGGGATTCCCTGATGACTAGATGCTACAGAGACTGTATGTCACACTCTTCTTCCTCATTTACCTGACAGCAGTGCTGGGGAACCTCCTCATTATTATTGCCACCACCATTGACGAGCATCTCCACCTTCCCATGTATTTTTTCCTGAAGAATTTGTCCTTGCTTGATATCTGCTACATCTCTGCCACTGTCCCTAAATCCATTATGAACTCTCTGACCAACAGTCATTCCATCTCCTTCCTAGGTTGTGCCATGCAAGTGTTTCTTGTTTAATTTTCCTGTGGCACAGAGGTTGCCCTCCTTATGGAGTTGTCCTATGACCACTATGCTGCCATCTGCCATCCTCTGCACTATGAGGGCATCATACACAGAGGTGCCTGTGTGCAGATGGCTACAGCATCATGGCTCAGTGGATGTGTTTATGGCTCCATTCATATAGTACGTACATTCTCTGTCAGTTTCTGTGTGTCCAACATAGTCCATCAGTTCTTCTATGATATTCCATCACTGCTTACAATTTCCTGTTATTAAGAGCATATTTTAGAAGATGCATTTATTATTCTTACCTGTTGTTTTGTTTTTGTGTGTTTCATTTTAATGGATGTTTCTCATGTTCACATATTTACCACTGTTCTAAGAATCCCATCTCTAAATAGAAAACAAAAATCTTTTTCAGCCTGTCTGACCCACCTCACCATGGTGATGCTGTTCCTGTTTTCTGGAAGTACTACATATTTTGCAAAAAATTTCAAATCTTCTTCACTGAAATTGTTTATATCTGTGTTTTACACAGCATTACACCCCACCCTGAATCATCTCATCTACAGTCTGAGAAACAAGGACATGCGGACATCATTAGGAAAAGTGGTAGCGATAAAACTTGCAAAATGATTTCTTGATTTTGATATTTAGTTTTAATTAATATGAAAAACTTTTCAAAATAAGGAGATACCTCTTTTTTCCTATTTCTAATCATCAGAATTTAACAATGTGGTACGTTAAGGGTGTTCCAGGTCAAAATTTTATTAACTTATTTCATGTTTAGTAAATGAGTTGCTTGGAAATACTTGACTCAATGGTTCTCTTTTTAGTATCAATTTCATATTATCATGTTCTGTTTGGGAGCAAATTCTGTATGTTTTAATATCACTGTATGTGTTTCCAAATACATTGCAATCTCCCAAAATTTTTAGGTTTGTCACAAAAATTCATGGGGATGCATAGATATTCATAACTTGTCTTTAAAGGTTCTGTTGGTTCATGCTAATTAAATATTTACTTGTGGAGTTCAGAGCACAACCGTTATAGGATTTGTTAAATTGTGGTCTTCTCTGGTCACTTAAGAATTAAGAATGTGTAAAGTTGGTGATGACAACATTTTTATTAACATCCAGATTCAGAATAGAAAATCATCAGGAATGGTTAGTTTTGTGTTATGGAATCACAGTTTATCACAGTCCTGAAATAAATCTGAACATGTCACATCCCCACCTATTTATGACTCTAGTTCTCCTTTTCTGAATACAATATCCTAGCACAATTTCTGTGCCTTCCTTTTCTTTTCTTTCCTTCCCCCTCCCCTTTTATTCTGTAATTCCTTCCTTCATCCCTACTTTCTATCCCGGACTTTATGGTTTCCCTTTCCTCTTTCTCTTGCTTATTGTCCTCTTCATCTTCTGTCTTTATTTAACTTCTGCACTTTAAGAATAGATTCTTCATGTCTCCACTTAATTATAAGTTCATTTCACTGTTACTTGTTATTTTATTTATATTCAAATTCAAATTATCCTATGACCTGAAGAAAACACTCATTACTTCTACCTTCTTTTGGGTGACCATTGTGTATTCAATTGATTTATTATTACAATTTATTATTGTTTATAGTTATGATGACATTTAAAATCATACTTTCAAATACAACTTTCAGGCCAATAAAAGTGATTCATTAAATTGACTGTTTTAGTAAAATGTGTAACTGCTAGAATATAACATCAATTCCCGCTACTATCAGCAGAGTATCAGGGTATCTGTCTGACTGCCTTTTAACCAGCTTTAAAGTAACTATTTTTGAAATTATTTTTTTCTGTTCATATGGGAAAATTAGTGATGTATTATCACATTATTTTACTAAATTTAATTTTTCCATTTTTATATACATATGTAAGATTTAATTTGTAAATTTTCAGTCCAATTTCTTTGCGCATTTTTCTCTTTGGAAATTAGGTTTTAATCCTCCTTAAAATTTTGGATAAGATATTTATGTTTTAACAGTGAAAATTGACATTCCATTTTGTGAAATACTATTGCTTTGCAGTTTGTCAATTTTTATACATGATGCACACTAATACCTAAAAAGCTAAACCTTTTTCAAATGTCAAAAAATATCTTTCCAGTGCTTCTTCATATAAATTAAATATCTGTCTACAGGTAGATTTTGCAATAACTCTGTTCTTTGGATTCTATAAATATATGGCTTATTTGTACCAATCACAAATTCATCAAAATTTAGAAATAGTCCCAAAATGAAGATTTTTTGTTTTCCCTCCTGGCTTACTTACTTGCAGTTTAGTAACAAATTTTAGGATATGTTGTCTAGAGTAATTACCAGCTTTCCTTTATTGTTTTGGTATTTTATTTTAATTATTAAATTTTTAAAAATTACATGATCACAACAATAATAGCAGTAACAGACATAAGGGCAAATAACTGAATATAATTTTCCTTTAATTGTGAACCTAATTAATTTTAAGCACCTAGAGCTATAGGCTCTAGGGTTACCGGAGGTCCTGAGGTAACTATAAATTTTTCTCTTCATTTTAATTTTCTGGTCCCCTTCATCAATTCTGCTAATTATTATATTGGCTGGGCACAGTGTATTTATTGATGGTACATGACAAGGTAGAGCCCTCTGAAGCCCTCCCCTTCTTCAGCGGGTTCTGGTATGGAAGCCATGGAGGATGGGAGATTCTCAAGTTAGGCTAGGACTCCCCAACAATGACTGCTTCTCTCTTCCTTTCATGCTGTTGCTGGCGCTGGTGGTCCAGGGGACTCTTACTCCTTGGAGGTCATGTGAAACTTGCCTAATAACTATCAAGTTGGATAGTGCATATAGAACATTTTCATCAACCCCAAAAGTTTTAATGGATAACTGTTTCTTTGTTTTCTTTTATTGATTTGACTACTTTCCTGATCTTTTTAGTAATATTGAAAGTCTCAGAGAAGTCTACAGGGATTTAACTTCATTACTCTCATAAACAACAGCAACAACAACAACAACAACAGCAAACATGTATTTCCCCTTCAGAGGCTTCTATTTTATCTAAAACAGCTCTATTCTCAATGACTAACAATTTCATAAACCATTTTGACAAGATTTCAAAGGAGAATCCATAGATCTCAAATGTTCATTAATCAGTAATATTGAAATGAATATGCAAATATGCCAAAATCATCCTTTTCCAGAACAGAAGAAGAAAATCAATGATATCTCCACTTAATAGAATTTCCAAGCTTATATCCAATTTTATGTTTTTGTCTTGCTAGCATTTATCTATAATTTACAGACTTTAAAGGCATTGAAAGTCTAGAATTAGACAGTGAGGAAAGATGTGATTTAAATTATTACATAGTTTTCCATTGAAGAACAAAATATTCCCTTTAGTTTTGATGATTCTAATCTTATATTTTTGTTCTTCCAGGCCTGGAGCTTGGTAGTTTCTCCCCGAAGTTGGTATTTCTTCAATTTTTTTTTAGTCCTCCAAAACTTGTTTAACCATATCCCTGCATAATCTTCTTGCTGTTGAAATGATTAGACTTTTTATATTTTCCTGAGTAATCCTTGTCTTATTCTGGGCTCTGAATTATATAGTACTCTGGGACTGATATTTTAAATCCCTGAGTTTGGCATTCTCTTTCTGTCAGTCAGAAGCAGCTATAACCACTCACAATCTAATTACTCATCAATATTAATGTAGTCAAGTGAGACAGCCACTTAGTCCCCAGGGCACTTTCCTCAAGCAGGTAATTCAAAGTCAAGAGTGGATCACTAGCTTCCCTTTTCTCTTTAGCAAGAACTTAACATTGTAATCCAGGCAAATGAAACAATTAAATTTGTCCTAAAGTCTGACTCTTGAAGAACCATTTCAGAGAACACTCATGATATCAAGTACTATGTGAGAAAATTTTGATAAATTGGACTATACTAAAACAAAAATCTTGTGATCATCAAAAGACCAAAATACAATAGTGAAAAGATGAGCCATATGGTAGGTGACAATCAAAAAGAAAAAATGCAGGTAAGTTATACAGAGAGATGTATAGGTTTGGAAAGAAATATAATTTATAGATATGTAGTTATATTGAGGTTTAGATAGGTAGGTAGGTAGGTAGAGAGATGATAGATAGATAGATAGATAGATAGATAGATAGATAGATAGATAGATATTTGGAGATATTTCTATGTGGAGAGAAACATGAATATGATATTTTTAAAAGTGCATATATTTTTAAGCAAGCTTGATGGACACTTATGTTTGATGTCCACAAGCTGCTCGTGAGTGACAGGCAGCTGGCACTGGTGGGCTAAGCATCACACAGTCTGGTAGCCATGATGTCTGCTTTTTCTGTTGAGTCATTTTGCTACTTCTTGGGCCTCAGTGTTATGGGTTTGCCTCAACTTTCCTCATGGGGATGCTAGAGGAGTGGGCAAAGACATGATAGACAGTTACCTGTCACCACTGGAAGGTATCCCAGATGTCCTTCCATAGTTCTCTCCCCCTGAGAGGGGTGCCCACAACATTCCTTTGTTCTTGTTTCCAACTTGCCATCCAGTTGGTAAGGCCTTTGTACACTGAGCAACTCACAGTACAGATTGCTATTGTGTTCCCGGGCTCATGTACTATAACCATCCATAAGGCCCTTAGTTCAGGCCTCTTTACATGGTGCCTGTTTCCCACCAAATAGTGTTAGCATTGGGCTGTACAGCCACAGCCATCCACATGGGAGGCTGTCAACTAGTTCAATCATCCATGTATCGTGCATTTTCTGGAATGGTTCCTATGCTTCAACGCCCACCTTGGGGATTTGTAATTTGGGCTGAAGAATCTTCCACAAAGGACACTGGGCCAAGGATCTCATGCATTTCAGTACTTAAAGGGCTGATGTTGAAGATGCTTCACTGCAGCTGATAAGCTTTCCACTTTATTAAGTCACTTAAATGGGCATTGACAGAGCAAGATTTGGTCCCAGTATCTGTGATACAACCCTGTATAGGGATGGCAGTCTTAAGAATGCCTAGTCACCTTTGGGTTAAACCTTCTACTTGCAGCAAGGCATTTTATGCTGTACATAGCTGCTTCTCTAAGGGATATGTCATAATTCAACCTTTTTCCATAATTGTAACCAAAACCCAAGGGATATTCACTTAGAATGTTGTCTTTAACACAAACTCTACCCAAAGCCAATATTGGTGCTAGACAGATCCATTCTCAGGGTTAGTCAGGGTCCACCCCCCTTAGTGCTTGATCCTGTGCCCTCTTTGCTTCTTCCAAAGCAGACTGCTGTTTTCCTCCATTACCAATTAGCATATACAATGGTTTTAATATTTGAGCTAAATGAGGGATGAGCCAAAAACCCCAGAAAGGCCATTAAATGATTTTGAGTTTGTGGTATGAGAAAACATTGCAATTTATCAACTACAGCAGAGGGTATAGCTTTTGTCTTTCACAACCAATGCTTTTGTCTTACACAACCAATGCCCAAGATTTTGATAGAGCATCCAGGGCCATGCAGCTTGTCTGGATTGATTGTACATCTCTGGCTTTCAAGGTGAGATACTTTTGTCTCTGGTGTTTCTTTTAATTCTGAAAGAGAATTACTGGTTAATGTAATATTAATATGATGAAATAGTTTTACAGCCACAAGTTTCTTTCACAGGGCAATGTCTTTTGCCAAGATGCCATGACAGATCGTCAGGCTATGCATATAGCCTTGGGGAAGTACCATTAAAGTCCACTGGGAGCCTTCCCACATGAAGGTGAATGCAGGCTGCCTTGACTTGTCTAAGGAGATAGTAAAGAAAGCATTGGCAAGATCTAAAACAAAGTGATAGTGACATAACTGGGTGATAACTTCTTACAATAAACTAGCAATTTTTAGGACCACTGCATACGGTGGTGGTTTTGCTTTATTTAATTCATGATAATTTACTGTTATGCACCATGTTCCTTCAAGCTTTCATATTGGCCATACAGGACTATTGAAGGGGCTATGGGTAGATATTATTAGCCCTACACTTTCTAATTCCTCAATTGTAGCAGTAATTTCCTGGTGCCCCCCAGAAATTTGTACTGTTTGGTCACCACAATTATTCAGAATTGATCACCTTCACTGGGGATGATTTAGCTTGTCCCCTTAGCACCATCTTTATTACTCTTCATTGGAGGCAGAATTCTCCTATGGTAGTCTATAAGTGGCATCCTGGAGAATGTCAATTTCTAAAGTAAATTTGGGTATAGGAGTTATATACACTGTATGTTTTTGGGACAGTAATTCTCCAATTTTTAAAATTAAATTTTGTTACTTAGCATAAATTGTTTTTCCCCCATAGCCATCCATAGCCAGCACAGTCCCATGGAATCATGCTACATTGTCATGAATTAAAGTACATTCAGCTCCTTTGTGCACCAAAGCTAATACTCTTAGTTGGTGGGTAGGAGACCAATTAACTCTACATGTGGCCTACAATACCTGGGATCCCCAGTTACTGCTCTCACCCAAGGATCTTGACCCCTCCCCTATGGTAGGAGGAAGGGTGCTTACCAGGCTTCCTCTGGGAGAGCAGAAGTTTCCTGGAGCTGGGATGGCAGTTTTTTTCCCCCGATTTTCCCTTCTCCCTCAGCACTCTGAAGAGACATTTTCATAAATCTGTTGTACTTAGGGAGCTTGCTCCAAAGTTTCACTAAAACCATGTTGGGCTGCCTATCTGTTATTTCTAGGTTGGTGCCCGTGGCAATAAGTACACGCACATTTGCTTTTACAACACATGATTAGGACCATCATGTCCTAGGGGCACCTTCCCTGCCCCCTAAACCCCAACCCCCTTTTTCCACAGCCTTTCTGATTCCCCAAAATATGCTATATCCTGCAAATGCAGCTTGCAACACTGGGGGCTCAGGATTGACACCAGGGGTCTATAATAATTATTGGGAGTAGTATGTAGTACAATATCTTTCATTCCTGTAGTAAGAAATTCAGTGTCAGGCCCCACTAAATTGGCAGTATAAATGGCATGTTTCATCCCCAATCCCTGTGGACCCACTTCAGATTAGCCTGTTCAAGATGGTCTACGGATATTCTTTCTGCACCTGAAAACTAGGCTCTGATCAAACTTGGCAGGAAACCAGGCTCCACTCTCAATTAGAGCCAAAATGGAAGAGACCTTATTCTGTGGTTCTGATCACTCCCACAGCAGTGACAGTTAAAGGGATTGCGAGCTGAGTGCACTTATTCCAAGTGAAGCCAGCTGCCCAGGAAAGTGCCAGCTCACCAAAAGCACCTGACTGGATGTACATGTGCCACTCATTGGACAGCCTGAAACACCTCTCAAAAGACAAAGTTAAGTACCGTCTGTGTCAAAGCCAGCTATTCCTTCTAACTCTAACCCAAACGCTTATTGCTAGGTGGAAGGCAAGACAGGCACCCCTTAAGAAATCTTGTCTTTTCATTTCCTGTAGTTTCTCCCTATACAATAACTTAAAGGACAATGCCTCTTCTCATCCCCGTCTTAGCTAGCTGTCTTAAGCATAACCACCACCACAGAAAACTGGGATTGGCAATTTATACCAAACTCCATTATCTATTCTAACTAACAGCATAGAAGAAACTAGCTGTGCCTTAGAATTCCTAAAAGAGGAAACAAACTCTCCTGCTGCTCTAGTACTGCAAAATCGCAGAGCCCTTAACATGCTAACAGCAGCACAGGGTTGGGGTGGTGGGGGAGACATACCTATTTCTCAAGAAAAATGCTGTTTCTATAAATTACTCTGGAATAGTCCTAAACAGCATTCAAAACCTGCAAGATGAAGCCCACCAACTCAGGAGGATTCAGCCTCTGAAACCTGGCCTTTCTCTCATGATCCAGTATGTCATAGCTGGTCCCCCTTTTGGGGCCCACTTACTACCATCTTCTTCATCCTTTAGTGGGACTATATATTTTCAAAATTCTAAGTTTATTTCTTCCAAAGTCATTGACTTACAAAACAAGATATTAGTCACATGGGCATTTCATCCAGTTCCAACCATGGTGTTGGCATCTTCCCTCAAGCTCAATAGAATAGTGAGAGAGGATTATGCCCTGTCAGGCAATGACTACTACCCTAACCAGCAGGAAGTAACTACAGAAGAATGATCATTGCCCCTTAGGACCACCCTTAAGAAGAAGGGCATGAACTCTCTGAGGGGGGATTTGAGGCAGGTTAGTACAGGGTAATGGAGGAGAAGATGACCCACAACATGGCTGACAGAAAACATGGTCAGCAGACCACATGGCCAGTAGACAATATGACTGCAAGACCTTGCCAGGACCTTGAGTTTAACCTTGGGGTCCCAGTTTCTTTTTCTGGGACCTCATCCTTGGCCCTGAATATTCCAGAAAGGCCTCACCATTGGCTCCCACCTAGGTGGGATCAACAATACTCACTGGAGCCCATCACCTTATCATTAGCAAGGGGGTGGAACAATTGACAGTTTAAAACGTAATCACACAAGGCAGAGCTCACTCTCTGCCTAGAAGGGCTTGCACCACATCATGGTTTGTATTTCCATCATTCTCTCCCATTTCTCAGCAAGCTCTGTTCTTTCCCCCATTTCCCAAATAAATTCTTTTCACTGGCCTAACTAAACTGGCATTTTCATAAATTCTGTTATACATCATAACCAAGAGCCTAGAGGAATCCAAAGCTTCTCTGTCTTCACATGAACTGTCAATGAGGGGTGGCATGAGGTATATCACCTTCATTAATCCATGCAGCCTGGCATCCATTAATAAGCCATACCAATAGTGACACAGTTTCTGTTTCACTAGAGGCAGTATATAAGTGCTGACATAGAGAAGGATGAAGAGTGATGAATGCCAAGTTACCCATTTCCACCACTGACAGTACAACTCTTTCAGCTCCAGTGTCACATAATCTGAGAAGCCAGTTATGCAGGGACTTTCTTGATCTCTGCCTATAATTTTGCCATAAATTGCTGAACTCACCAGCAGTATAGTCCCTCCTGGTTACATGTAACTTTTGCATTGGGGGATTGGAAATGCTGGACCTCAGGGTGTTGGTTTAGCAACACCTTCAACTTTTGTTGAATTATAGGACACACACTTGGGGCCTCCTCATTTTCTACCTCACAGTCTTCCTCTTTCTCCTCATCTGAGCAGTAGTCCATAGGATCCCATGCCTTAGGCTCCCACTCAGGAGTGGTTAATATCCTCCAGATCTGAACTAGAGGCAGCCTACAGCCCCTAGTTCAAGTACATTTACAAGCCAGGGTTGACAATTGATCACCAACTTGGCACAGATGACCTGCTAAAGAATCTTTCATCTTTGTGCTAGATGCTTACCCCTTTCTAGCTTTATCTTTTCTGTTAAACAGTGCACAGAGGTCTTTCCTGCTTTTTCTGCCTAAGTAGGCTTCCACAAGTCCCTAACAGGGGCCATGCTCTAGCCACCACTATCTGGCAGCCTCCCTTTTTCTTATTTAAGTGCAGCTGCTCTACTGCCTGCTGTAGCACAGCCAGCATACCTACTAGAGATTTTAGGGTGTCCCCATATTCTCTCGGCAGTCCCTGCTCATCCAGAAGGCAGCCACCATTCCCCACATGGACCGTATAGGTCAACCAAGGATTTCCCCTGTGGAATCTCTTTTCCCTGATTTCATGCCTGCTATTGCCAGCAGTGCTTCAGTCTCCTGCCTCATGGTTCACTGATTCACTGATTGTTCCAATACAGCTCCTGCGGGGCATGAGATGATGCAGCCATGAGACCAAAGAACACACTGGGCAAAGAATCAGACATAAGCTTTATTTGGACTTTTGAACAGGAGAGCATCTCCAAATATGGTGGTTAGGGAATGCAGACAACACTCCACAAAGAGATGGGAAAATGAATGATGATATAAGGGGTTTCAGAACAAGGACATTCCATCTGGTATGAAGGCAGAGTTTCTGCTAGGGTCCCATGATGGCACACATGGGGTCTGGTGATGTTATCACAGGAATGAAGTTTTACCCCTCTGAGGAGATTCAGTTTATGATACCATATATACATCCAATCTCCTCTAGGGAAAGTCATTAACCTTTAACTTATATCTAGGTTACACAGGCAGCTACTTGCTGAACACTTTGGGGGAGCCTGGGTCCTAGATCCCTACATAACACTCTTTTATTCCTTACCAACCACACTCACATATCCTGCTATCTATCGCAAAAAAAGAGTAACAGAGTGTTATGCATATGTGGATGTTTATGGACACATAGAATACTCAATTATAAATACAATGAGTACACAATTTTTTTTGATCCACAATACTTCTTCCAATTATTTAATTTAATTTAATTTAATTAACATTCTCACTAAATACTTCTTGGACAATTATTTTATGTACATCTCTGTGAGTTTTGCCACTTTAGATCTTATTTTCCAGGACATAACCTTCATTTAATTTTCTACCTACCCTTAAAACACTGATAAAATATTTTATTTCACAGATTTCCAAATACCTCATGCAAGCTGTGGTGTTCCGCAAACACAAAGGAACAGTTAGCCAACAATAAAACAATAGACCAACAATAAAAGGCAATTTTTCTGTCCTCAGTGAAAATAGACTCAAATCATTATAGCATAATCAATTCTCTAAGGCCTGTGTCATTTCTTTGCTCATGTAGTGTTTTGTTTTCCCCTGCCATGATGGCACTGTTCCTTATGGAAGACACTAGCCACATGTGGCTATGTAAATATATACTAAATTAATAAAGATTAAGTAAAATTTAAAATCCAGTTTTTTCATTGCACTAGCCACATGTGTCTAGTGGCTAGCATATTGGTGAGGACAGAGACAAAGGACATCTTGATCATCACAGAAAGTGCTATTGAGTTGTGCTACTCAAGAATAATACAACGTGAATGATGGCACATCTGTACTCAGACACAGTGATGAATCAAGGCACTTTCCTGTTTTCTACATGGACTTTCAGTTCATACTAACGGTAGGTTTTGATACTAAGTATATTTTGATATCTCTGTTTTTTATTTTTTTTTAATTTTTTAAAAAGATACTTAGGTTACATAATAGATACACAAAAAATATAGGGGTTCCCATATGCCTCACTTACCACACCTCTCACACCCTCCCACTTAAACACCCTTCATTAGTGTGGCACATTCTTTGCAAGTGATAAACACATCCTGGAGCTTTGCCATTAAACATGGACCATAGTTCACATTATAGTCTACACTCTCTCCAACACAGTTCTGCATGCTATGTGATGATATAAAATGGCCTATATCTGTTGTTGCAATGTCACTCAGGATGATTCCCAAGTCCTGAAAAAGCCCCCGTATTGCAACTGTTTTTCCCTCTCCCTTCCCCTAGAGCCTTCCATTGCTAGAATAACAGTATGCCTATAGTAGAATATCAGTAAGTCCACTCTAGTCCATAGCTCTTCCCCCAATCCTGAGGATTCTGGGATGGTGACATCCACCTCACCTCCAATTGAGAGGGAGCTTATATCCCGTGGAGAAGACAGATGGCACTATCCATCCATCATCTCCCACCAGTTGCCCTGGTTGTGTCCAAAGATTTATAGAGTAGGTGTTGCAGCTCCACTGACGTTCTGGGCACAGCTGGCACATGGACAGCCCAAAGACTTGAGTCTCTGGACATACACCTACAAACTCCAGCACCAAGTGTAGGTTTAAATAGAAGGGACAGATAAGCTATGTGTAGGGAAGACATAATTGAGTCCAACTCTGATAGTCTCAGGAGCTTAAACTCCAAAGTAGGGCCCACTGGTAAGGCACCAAACTCCAGAACTATCCACCCTGACCATAGGACCTGGGTATCTTCAGAGCCCTCAGGAGCCCCAGTATTTGGGGGTGGTATTCACTTTGGAAGTCTATGAGATCCTGCTGAAATGTGTGTAAGCATTACCTCTAGGTTGAGCTCCTGACTCATTTTGAAGTGTTTTAGCCATATAAACTCTTTGGTCTTTACCTGTTCCCCCTTTTATTTGAGGTCATTTTCCAGTTGCATTGCTAGTTGGTACTTAGTAGCAATCTGGCAGTGCCAGGGATGCTCATTCCTGGAAGTCATGTCCCACACTGGGGGAAAGGTAATGCATTAATATGCTGAGTTTGGATTAGAGAAAGGCCACACTTGAGAAACAAGTAGGCTCTCAGGACACAACCTTTAGGCATGCCATAACAATAGGTAAAGTTTCAATTTCAAGAGCAAAACTCATAAGCCTAGTCATCAATATCAAGTGCCCATCAGTGGGTCATCCTCCTTCGCCACTCACTGCCCCTGCACTTGGGGGACTGTTACTGCTCCCTTAGAGAATGTTGCAGAGCTCTCCAGGATGTTGATTCAGTATTCTCATTTATTGTGTGAGTCTCCAACCACTGTGACAATGTCCCATTAATATTTGAACATTTTTATATACCTTATATGTACGCTTATGTGAACTTCCTCCCATGCATCCCCCATCGCTGACATCCCACCCCAATGATCCTCCCCCACTCCAGTTGTAACCCTTCTGTGATCCAAAGCTTCTTCAAAGATGAAGCCATCACAATAGCTGAATACAATTAATAGGAAAATGAAATAATAAGGGTAAGTTTAAATATGAGATAAAATACATAAAAATTTAAAAAACTAAATATAAAATTAAAGATTGGGATATTTAAAGAAATGAAAAAAATTTAGTAAAATTCCTTTGACATTTTGCCTTTCGTCACTGCAATATCTGGTGTCCTGTCTTTACCGTGGCAAATTTCCCCACTCATTTTTCAGTATCTCACTATTTTTCATTTTGTTTTCAAAGAAGTTTTAGGTCACAGCAAATCACACACATAATACAGGAGACTCTCATATACCAACATCCTCTCCATTACTTCCCCCCCATATTAATACCTTTTTTATGTGTATTATAGCTTTGTTATAACTGATATACAAATAGGGAAACAAAGCTACTAAACATGGTCAATGGTTTACACTATGGTTTACATTTTAGATGGTACTCTTTTATAAATTTTGATGATATTTACCATGTCCTGTGTCCATCACTGTAAAATCATGCAGAACATTTCCACTGACCACTAAATATCCCCTGTTCAATCATTCTATTCCTCCCTCCCCATCCCCCCTGGGGACCATGGCAACCCCAGGCTTGACTCATTGGATGACAAGATGTGTAGTCACATGCAACAAGACTGGGGTCTTGACATACTAGTTTGTCCTCTGCTATTAGGAATCACCCTTACTCTTGAGAGACTCCTGCCTGTCTATTTCTGAACAAATTGGTCCTCCTGAGGATGGGAGTCCAACACCTTCCCACAGTTGGTGGGTCTCAACCAACTGATACAACACATTATGACAGAATGATCACACACACTCCCTAGAAGCCCACTCCAGGTGCACCTTGTCCTGAATGCCCACCCATCCAATGCCCTAAACCAGTAACCCTTCCTTGTCATATTGCCATAACAGCATTCCCAACTTTGTACTTTCAACCACATACCTGCAAATCCCCAGTTTTCACCTGGTACCTCTCCCAACCCTCCCCACAGCTGTCTGGACCTTCTGACCCACACTTCCGAATCTACTCACTTGTCAACCCTGCACCACCCAACCCAATAATATCACTACTGTCCTGTCCTAACCCTTTAATGAACAACTACAGTCTTTCATCTTACCATAGATTATGTCCATATGGGTGATGGCTCACAAACTTCACCTATCTTTCTACTTCTTGTAAACCTCTCTTCCAGAAAATAGCTCTCTGAGACGGCTCAATTTCCTTAATTCTTATCAGTGAGGTCATGTACTGTTCATCCTTCAATGCCTGGCTTGCTTCACTCAACATAAGGTCCTCAAGATTCATCCCATGTGTTAGCACTTTATTCCCTCTTAGAGCTGAGTAATATTCCATTGTATGTATGTACCACATTTTTATAATCCATTCATCTGTTGCTAGGCACCTGGGTTGATTCTAGCTTTTGGCAATAGTGAATAATGCTGCTATGAACAATGGTGTGCGTATATCTGTTCGTGACTTTGCTTTCAATTATTCTGGGTATATACCCAGCAGTGGAATTGCTGGATCATATGGAAGTTCTATAGTTATTTTTTGAGGAACCAACAAAATGTCCTCCACAATGGCTGGATCATTTTACACTCGCACCAGCAGTGGATGAGAGTTCCCATTCCTTCACATCCTCTCCAGCACTTACAGCCCACTATTTTTTTAATAGCTGCCTTTCTAATGGGTGTAAGATGGTAGCTCATTGTAGTTTTGATTTCCATTTCCTTAATAGTTAGTGATGTTGTGCATCTTTTCATGTGCTTTTTAGTCATTTGTATATCTTCCTTGGAGAAGTCTTTCCAGGTCACTTGCCCATTTTTAAAATGGGTTATTTGTCTTTTTATTTTTGAGGTCTAGAATTTCTTATATATGCAGGATTTTAGGCTCCTATCCGATATATGGTTGCCAACTATATTCTCCCATTGGGTAGGCTGTCTTTTTACTTTCTTCATACATCATTTGAGGTGCAAAATTTTTAATTTTGAGGAGATCCCACTTATGTCTTTTTTCTCTTGCTGCTTGTGCATTGGGTGTGAAGGTCATGAAACCATTTCCTATTAAAAGGTCCTGTAGATGCTTCCCTAAATTATCTTCCAAAGTCTTTATGGTCTTGGTTCTTATATTTAGATCTTTGATCCATCTTGATTTGATTTTTGTATAAGGTCTGAGATGGTGTTCTTTTCTCATTCTTTTGGATATGGATATCCAATTCTCAAAGCACCATTTGTTGAAGAGCCTATTCTGTCCCAACTGATTGGGCTTGATGATCTTGTCAAATATCAGATGACGTATGTGAAGATCTATATCAGAACTCTCAATTCAGCTCCATTTGTCTGTATGTCTATCCTTGTGTCAATACCATACAGTTTTTACTACTGTTGGTTAGTACTATATTTTAAAGACAGGTACTGTGACACATCCGATTTCATTTTTCTTTTTCAATATGTCCTTGGGTTTCAGGCCTCTTACCCTTCCAAATAAGTTTTGTGGTTAGTTTTTCCAATTCATTAAAAATGCTGTGCTAAATTTTATTGGCATTGCATTATATCTGTTGATTAGTTTGAGGAGAATAGACATATTAATGATGTTTAGTTTTCCAATCAATGCACAAAGAATATTCTTCCATTTATTTAAGTCTTCTTTGATTTCCTTTAACAGTGTTTTGCAGTTTTCTGTATGTGAATCCTTTACATCTTTAGTTAAATTTACTCCTAGGTATATGATTCTTTTAATTACTATTGTAAATGCTATTTTTTCTTGATTTGCTCCTCAGATAGCTCATTATTGGAATACAGAAATGCTACTGATTTTTGAGCATTAATCTTATAGCCTGCAGCTTTACTGAACTCATTTATAAATTCTAGAAGATTTATTGTAGATTTCTCAGGGCTTTCTATGCATAGGATCATTTTGTTTGCAAATAGTGAAATTTTTACTTCTCCCTTTCTAATTCAAATTCCTTTTATATATTTTTATTGCCTCAGTGTTCAAGCAAGTACTTCTATTACAATGTTAATTGAGAGCAGTGATAGTGGGCACCCTTGTCTTTTTCCTGATCTTAAAGGGAAAGCTTTAAGGATTTCATCATTGAAGATGATGTTAGCTGTTGGTTTCTCATATATACCCTTCATCATATTCAGAAAGTTTCCTTTAATTCTTATCTTTTACAGTGTTTTTATCAAGAAAGGGTACTGAATTTTGTCAAATGCATTTCCTGTATCAATGGAGATGATCATGTGTTTTTTTTTCTTTAAATCTGTATATGTGGTGTATTATATTGATTGATTTTCTTATGTTGAACTATCCTTGCATACCTGGGATGAAATCCACTTGGTTATGGTGTATAATTCATTTAATATTTTGTTGAATGCTATTAGCAAGTATTTTGTTGAGTATTTTAGCATCTCGGTCCTTTAGAGAGATTAGTCTGTAATTTTCCTTTATTGTGGCATCTTTGTTTGGCTTTGGTATTACGGTAAACTTTGCATCATAGATTGAGTTAAGTAATGTTCCTTCTATTTCTATTTTTTGAAAGAGCTTCAGTAGGATTGGTGTTAGTTCTTTTTGGAATGTTGGGCAGACGTCACCTGTGAAGCTGTCTGGTCCTGGGCTTTTCTTAGTTTGGAGGTTTTTGATGAGTGAGTCTATGTCTTTACTTCTAATTAGACTGTTGAATTCATCAGTTTCTTCTTTTGACAATGTAGGCTGCTTGTGAGTTTCTAGGAATTTGTCCATTTCCTCTGAATTATCATTCTTATTGGCATATAAGTTTTCAAAGTATCCTCTTATGATACTCTTTATTTCTGTGGGGTCATTGGTGATATCCCCTTCCCCATTTATTATTTTGTGTATTTGCATCTGCTCTCTCTTTTTCTTTGTTAGTCTCGCTAAAGGTTTGTCAATTTTATTGATCTTCTAGAAGAACCAGCTTTTGGTTTTGTTTATTTTTTCTAGTGCTTTCTTATTTTCTATTTTGTTTAGTTCTGTTCTAATCTTTGTTATTTCCTTTATTCTACTTCCTTTAAAGTTAGTTTGTTGTTCATTTTCCAATTTCTCCAGGTGTGCCTTTAGGCCTTCAATTTTAGCTCTTTCTTCTTTTTTGATTTGATTTCTTCTTTTGATTTTGATCTCCTGTTATGTGATTCCAGTGTCTTTTTTTATTTCTTGGATTGTGCCATTCATCACCATCATACCCATTATTTTTTTATGTATATTTACAATGTCTTCAGTATGTTATCCTAATGTCTTCTTAATAACCTTAATCTCTTCTTTCATTTCATTAAGTTGTTCCATGATATTTGTTTGGACAGCCTTGTTTAGATGTTTGATGTTCTGCATCTCTTCCTGGTTTTTAGCTTGCTCATTGGACTGGTCCATATCTTCCTGTTTCTTAGCATGGTTTGTAATTTTTTGTTACCCTATGGTCATCTTTTTATCTTGATGGGTTTATTCCATTGATTAGCTTATCTCTCTGCTCTAGAGTTATATTTAGCTGATAGTTTTGTGCCTGTGTTAAGTTTTCTTTTTGACACTTTGTTCTTCTTGTTCTATTTCCTTCTATTTTCTATGTTCTTGTTTTATCTTGAACAATCTAAATCCTTGTCTAGCTCCCTCCAGATTAATGACCCAAAAGTTCCTGCTCCTTGGGCTCCCAAAACAGTTCACTCAGGCAGGATCCTGTTCCCAATCAGTCATCTTTTGTGAGAGAGATAGTGAGCACCCCCTTCAACTGATGCCAACTTGCCTCAGAACTCCAGTCAATTAATTCACTTAGTGCACAATTTTTAAGGCCCATTACTTTAATGTATAAGTACTGAAAAATAAATGGAATTGCTATAAAACATCACTAGAGAATATAAAATTGAAAACAATTACATTTTAAAATTGGACATGACAAAGAGAGAATACTGAAAGCAGCAAGAGAAAAGTAAAACAGCACATACAAGGGATTCATGATAAGATTAAGTGCTGCTTTCTCACCTGAAACCATGGAGGTAAGAAAGCAGTGGTATGATATGGTTAAGGTGCTAAAGGAATAACCTCCTAGCCAAGAATTACCTACCCAGGAAAGCTGATATTTAAAAATGAGAGAAAGCTCAAAATATTCACAGATAAAAAGAAATTTAGAAAGTATGTCAATAAGAAACATCCACTTCAAGAAATAAAAAAAGGAGTTGTGCATGTTGAAAGGAAAAAACAAGAGAGAGAGATTGAGGAAAGTGTAAGAGAAACTAAAAAGATAAAAAGAGAAATAAACTGACATATGGCATAGATAATCTTAAAGAAAATATGACTAATATAAGTAATTCCTTAACTGTAATAACATTGAATGTTAATGGATTAAGCTCACCAGTCAAGAGACATGGATTGGTAGAATGGATAGTGAAATATGTCCCATCTATATGCTGTCTACAGGAAACCCACGTTAAACCCAAGGATGAAAGAAGGCTGAAAGTGAATTGTTGGAAAACAATTTACAAGCAAACAATTGCCATAAAATTGTGGAAGTAGCTATACAAATATCAGACAAAAAAAAAAGACTTTAAATGCAAAACTACTGTAAGACACAAAGAAGGACACTATATTTTACTAAAAGGGGTGATCTATCAAGAAGAACTATCATAAACATTTATGCACCTAACCAGGGCTCCTTAAATTATATGAGGCAACCACTGGAAAATCTAAGTTGAAAAATAGATGACTCTACAATTATAGTGGGAGACTTTAATACACCATTATCAACATTAGACAAACTATCTCAACAGAGATTCAATAAATGAAGACTTGGAATATTACATTAGAGAACTTGGCCCTATAGACATATACAGAACATTACACCCAAATACAGCAGGATACACATTCTTCTTGAAAGCACATGAATCATTCTCCAGGATAAACCAATGCTAAGCCACAGAAAAACTATCAATTAATACAGAAAGATTGAAATTATACAAAGTAATTTCTCTGACCACAAAGGAATGAAGCTGCAAATCAGTAAGTGGCATATAACCAGATCAGGCACAAAGATACAGAAGTGAAACCAAACACTATTAGACAAACAGGGGCTCAAGGAGGAAATCTCAAAAGAAATCCATAACTACCTTGAAATGAATGAAAATGAAAACACAATGTATGAAAACCTATGACATGCAGCAAAAGCCATATTAAGAGGGAAATTCATGACCATAAATGTCTATATTAAAAAAGAAGATAGAGTACAATTCAAAGACCTAAACTGGAGGTCTTAGAAGAACTTCCTAACATGGAAGAATTAGAAAAAGAACAAGAAATTAATGCCAAAGAAAGTAAAAAGAAATAACAAAGATTAGAACAGAGCTAAATGAAATTAAAAATAAGAAAGCATGAGAAAAAAATCAACAAAACCAAAAGCTGGTTCTTTGAGAAGATTAATATGATTGACAAAGCACTGACTAGAATAATAAAGAAAAAAAAGTGAGAAAATGCAAATACATAAAATAAGAAATGAGGAAGGGGATATCACCACTGACCCCACAAAAATAAAGAGTATCATAAGAGGATACTTTGAAATCTTATATGCCAACAAGATGGATAATTTAGAGGAAATGGACATATTCCTAGAAACACACAAGTAGCCTACATTGTCAAAAGAAGAAATTGATGAACTCAACAGATCAATCACAAAAATGAGATAGAATTAGTCATCAAAAACCTCCCAACTAAGAAGAACCCATGACAAGAATTCACAGGTGATTTCTACCAGTCATCCCAGAAAGAACTAACACCAATCTTGCTTAAAATCTTCCAAAAAATACAAGTGGAAGAAACATTGCCTAACTCATTCTATGATGCTAACATCACCCTAATAACAAAGCCAAAGAATCCACAGGAAAGGAAAAACTGTAGATCAACCTCTCTAATGAACCCAGATGCTAAAATCCTCAACAAAATACTTGCTAACCATAAGCAACAACACATCAAATGAATTACACAACATGACCAAGTGGGTTTCATCCCTAATATACAAGGATGGTTCTACATAAGAAAATCAATCTATGTAATACACCACATAAACAGATTGAAAGAAAAAAGCCACATGATATTCTCTATAGATGCAGAAAAAGCATGCAACAAAATACTGCACCATTTCCTGATGAAAACACTACAAAAGATCGGGATAGAAGGAAGCTTCCTCAACATAATAAAGGTATTTATGAAAAACCCGCAGCTAACATCATATTTGTTGCAGTTGGGCAGTCTGATGTAATTATACATTCCAAAAATATAATTTAATCATGCTTGTAAACTGAGCTGTTAATCTGGGCATGATTGAGTTATGATTGGGTCGTTGACTGGGCCACATCAGTAGGGTGTTGAGTCCCACCCCTTGGTGGGTAGGGAATCAAATATAAAAGGCATGGCAAAAACAGAGTTGAAACAGTCTTTTGAGAAGCAATTTTGATGTTGGAAAAAAGGCCCCAGGAGAAGAGAAGAAAGCCATTCACCTGAGTGTCTACAGCTGATCTTGTGGAGCAAACAGGAGCTAAGCCCAGAGAGAAACCCAGCCCCGGGTAGAGAGGAACCCCAGAAGCCTTAACCCTGGCAAGTGCCGGCAGCTGTCTTACTCTAACACGTGGCAATGGACTGTGGTGAGAGAAGAAACTTATGCTTTCTGGCCTGGTAACTGTGGACTTCTACCCCAAATAAATACCCTTTATAAAGACCAACCCATTTTTGGTATTTCACATTAGCACCCCTTTGGCTGACTAATACAATATTCCATGTTGAAATTGTAAAATCTTTCCCTCTAAGATCAGGAAAAACACAAGGATGCCCAATTTCACCACTTCTATTTAACATTATGTTAGAAGTACTTGCTCAAGCACTTTGGCAAAAAAAGATATAAATGGCATCCAAATAGGAAAAGAAGAAGTGAAAATTACACTATTTCTAGACAACATGGTCCTATACATAGAAAGCCATGAGAAATCTACAACACATCTTCTAGAGCTTATAAATGAGTTTGATAAAATCACAGGTTATAAGATCAATGTGCAAAACTCAGTAGCATTTTTGTACACAATAATGAGCAATCTGAGGGGGAAATCAAGAAAATATCCCATTTACAATAGCAACTAAAAGAATCAAATACCTAGGAATAACTTTAACTAAAGAAGTAAAGGACTTATATACAGAAAACTACACAACACGGTTAAAGGAAATCAAAGAAGATTTAAGTAAATGGAAGACTATTCCCTGTTGCTGAATAGGAAGACTAAACATCATTGGATGTCTATCCTACCTAAAATGATCAACTGATTTAATGTAATCCCAATAAAAATCACCAGAGTATATTTTACTGAATTGGAAAAGCTAAATGTGAAATTTGTTTGGATGAGCAAGGGGCCCTGAATAACCAAAGACATATTGAAAAAGAAAAAGAAAATTGGAGGAAACACATTACCTGACTTTAAAACATACTACAAATCTACAGTGATCAAAATATCATGGTATAGGCATGAAGTGAGACATACTGACCAATGATACCAAATTCGGTGTTCTGATATAGATCTCCACATATACAGTCATCTGACATTCGATAAGGCTACCAAGGCCATTCAACTAGGAGACAATGGCCTTTTCAACAAATGGTGTTTGGAGAACTGGATATCCATATCCAACAGAATGAGTAAGGAACACCATCTCACAACTTATATGAAAATTAACTCAAGACGGATCAAAGATCTAAATATAAGACGCAATACAATAAAGACTTCAGAAGATAATGTAGGGAAGCATCTACAGGACTTTGTATTAAGAAATGGTTTCATGAACTTTATACCCAAAGCATGAGCAATGACAGAAAAAAATAGATAAATGGGACTTCCTCAAAATTAAAACTTTTACCCCTCAAAGGATTTTATCAAGAATGTGAAAAGGCAGCCTACTCAATGGGAGAAAATATTTGGTAACCATATATCTGATAGGGACTTAATATCCAGCATATATAAAAAATCCTATACCTTGAAAATAAAAGGAAAAACAATTCATTTAAAAAATGAGCAAGAGATTTGAACAGACACTACTCCAAAGAAGAAATAGAAATGGCTAAAAAGCACATGAAAAGATGTTCAGCCTCACTAGCTATTAGGGAAATACACATCAAAACTACAATAAGATATGATCTTACACCCCTTAGACTGGTGACTCTTAAAAACAGAAAACTACATGTGTTGGAAAGGATGTGGAGGAATGGATACCCCCATACACTGCTGGTGGGAATGTAGAATGGTGTAGCCACTGTGGAGAACAGTTTTCTGGCTCCTCAGAAAACTAACTATAGAACTTGCATATGATCCAGCAATTTCACTGCTGAGTATATAACCAGAAGAACTGAAAGCAAGGACACGAACAGATATGTGCACACCAATGTTCATTGTGGCATTATTCACCAATGCCAAAAGTTGGAATCAACTCAAATTACCTTCAACAGATGAATGGATAAACAAATTGTGGTATATACATACAATGGAATATTACTCAACTGTAAGAAGAAATACAGTATTAACACATGGGATAACATGGATGAATCTTAAGGGCCTTATGCAGAGTGAAGCAAGCCAGGCAATGAAGGACAAATCTTACATGACTTCACTGATATGAATTAAGGAAATTGAACAGACTCAGAGCTAGAGTCCAGAAGATAGGTTTACAGGAAATAGAAAGGGGGAAGAAGGTTGTGAGCCAATGTCGATATGGGCAAAATCTATGATAAGGTTGAAGTGTGCAATTGTATAGTGGAGGGACATGACAGTGGTGTAATGATAATATTGGGTTGGGTAGTGCTGGATTTTGTGGGGGGTAGGGTGGGGAGGGTGGGTTGGATTGTCCATGGAATTGGGGAGAGGGTTTGGGGAGGGAGCAGGTGAACACTGGGAATTGGTGGGTACATGGTTGAAACTAGAATGTTGGGAATGCCTTTTGACAATATGGCAACTGAGGGTTTCTGGTTTAGGGTATGGATGTGGGGGGCATTCGGGACAGGGCACACCAGGGGTAGGTTTCTAGGGAGAGAGTGTTCATCATGTCATAGTGTGTTACATAGTGGGTGGAGACTTACATAATGAGTGGGAAGTTGTAATCCATTCCTAGGAAGACCTGTTATGTTCCCAAATAAAGGGGTGGGAGTCTCTCAAGAGCATGGGTGGTGCCTAAAAAGGGAGGACAGACCAGTGTGTCAAGACCTCAGTGTAGTTTCAAGTAACTATGAATCTTTTCCTTTGAGGAGTGAAGCTTGGTGTTTGCTGTTGGTCCCAAGGGGAGGGAAAGGGAGTAATTGAATAGATGGAACAGGGGGAATTTGGGGGCTATTGAAGTATTCTACATGATCTTGATGTGATGGATACAGGCCATGTTGAATTGCATCAAAGTTTACAAAAGTGTATGGTCCACAATGTAAGCCATAATGTAAACCATTGACCATGGTTGGTAGCTATGTTTCAATATTTGTACATCAGTTATAACAAATGTACCATCACATATAAAATGCTATTAATAGGGAAAGGAGTAAAGGGGGATAATGTTGGGTATATGGGAGTCCCTTGTTTTTGGTACATGAGTTTTCTGTAACCTAAAACTTATTTGAAGACAAAATGAAAAAAAGTAAGACACAGGGACAATAAATGGAAGAAAATGTTTACATATAGGACAACAGATCTTACAGTGATGAAAGGCAAAATGTAAAAAAAAATTTAAGTAATTTTCCATTTTTTCTTGTTATCACGAATTTTTACTATTTATTTATTTATTTATATTTTTTAACTTTGGTATTTTATTTTTTTTAAAGCTATCATTATTATTTCTTTTTCTCATTAATTGTACATGGCTATTTTATTGGCTTCATTTTTGAAGAAGTTTTGGATCACAGAAGGGTTACAATGGTGGCAGGGGAGGATTATTTTTGTGGGGTGTCAGAGATGCAGGATATATGGAAGAAGCTGCCTGGGCAGACATATAAGGCATACAAATGTGTTCAAATATTCATTGGGTATCGTCATGGTGGGAGGAGATTCACATAAAAACTGAAGGAATATCAAATTCCCATCCTGGGGAGCTCTGCCACATTCTCTAATGGATCAGCAAGAATCCTCCAAGTACAGTAGCATTAACTAGTGAAGGAGGATGGTCTATTGACAGGTCATTCATATTGATCACTGTGCCTATGAACCTTTACTCTTGGGATTGAAATTTAGCCTAGTATTATAGGGTGCCTAAAATTGCCTCCTCTTAACCCCCTTGTTGCTCAAATGTGGCCACTCTCTAAGCTGAACTCAGCATATAAATACACTTCCTTCTCCCCAGCATGGGACTCCCAGGTATGAGGCTCTCTGGCACTGAGGGATTACTACCAAGCTCCAAATATTAATGCAACTGTTAAAAGACCTTGACTGAGAGGAGGCAAGATGGCATTGCTTTAAGAGGGCACTCGCTGACTAGCTCTCAGAGGACGGCTGATTGGGGACAGGGTCTTGCCCGGGGGTCTATGCTGTGGATGCATGGAGCAAGAGGCTTGGGACATCTATCTGGAGGCAGCTCAGTGGCATGAATTGCTCAGTAGAAATTTGTGAGTTTTAACCCTGCCCATGGAGGTTAACACAGACAGCTGAACCCCACCCTCAGGGGAAAAGGATGGTTTGAGTCATGATTCCCGGTGGCAACCCAGTGAGAGGGAGCATTCTCTGAGAGTGGGAGGATTCTGGTGGAGGGTCGAGAGGGTTTTCCTTTCTGTGGATTTTACTCTCTGGAACCCTTGCAGCTTTGGGGAACAAAATAGCTGGCTTGAAGCAAGATCAATTTGAGGGGAGTGGCGAATCTGCTGAGGGAGGTTGATTTACTAAGCTTCCCAGGAATACCCCCCAACCAATGCTGGCAACCCAGTGAGAGGGAGCATTCTCCAAGAGGGGGAGGGTGCTGACAGAGGGGGAGAAGGGTTTCTTTTCTGTTGATTTGACTGCCTGGACCTCCTCATGGCTTTGGGGAGCAGATAAGCCAGCTTGAAACAGCACCAGGCTGAAGGGAGAGAAGAATCTATTGAGGAAGTCTGATTTACCCAGCAGCCCAGTGACACTGAGGCTTGGCTCCAGAGGGGCAAAGTCAGGCATTTTTATC